>DWLI01003908.1:0-11354 GCA_018249915.1 Cecropterus dorantes dorantes
AAAGGTGTTAATCAATGATTTATTTATTTATTTGTGTGTGCAATATTATTTTGTATTAATATTAATATATATTAATACCATTATATAATAATATATTTATACCAATACCATTCATATAGTTAATTCCATTAAATTTCTTGTTATTATTATTTAAATATTAAACTCATGATGTTGTAAGTTAAAAATATTTCATTATTTTACTCTTTTATTTAAAAATCACGTTAATATACTCTACCTACACATATATTTACAAAGATAATATTATGTTAACGCTATTTGCTATCGAAGCATATATTAAGCGTACTCGTGAATATTTAAGATTATTCAAATAGAAACAAGAGTTAGGTCGTTATTGATTTCCGTTCCGGAGAGGATTGGAATTATTATGTAGAGCGTCGACTGTGTCGTGTACTCGAGATTTATCGCTTATTATAATTATTACATATACGTAAAAATAAGTGTCTGTTTGTGTATTCATTACCTTAATTAACAATACTTCAAAAATATTTTTGCGTAAAGTTTTGGCTTTGAAATTATTGCTTATCTATTATCAGTTTGATAGCTTGAACAGCTGTATTTTAGTAGACTCTATGTTTATGGGATAAATTTGGACAACTGAATCGATTTTTAAATAATTTCAATCACTAACATCTTGCCTGTATATAGTTTGTGAAAAAGTGTAAAGCGCTACCAAAATTTAAATTGAAATAAGTTCATAAAACAGAATTTTATATAGTAAAATCAATCATTTACATTAATTAAATTCAGTACTTTAGAAACAGACAGGCAAAAGTTAAAAAAAAATACCAAAAATATTTTTTTACGTTTGCCATTTACAGACACTTAAACCTTTCATTTTTATTGTATGTATAGTCCAGATGTATACCGCGGTTTCACCTGCAACTACATAAGAAAAAAATAAACAATAAAAAAAACATAGCGGCAAGTTATACGGTCTATTTCAACTAATGGACTATACGTATAGCACATTTTTTTTAATTCAAACCAGTAGTTCCTGAGATTAACGCGTTCAACCAAACAAACTATTCAGTTTTATAAGTAAAAAGTAAATACATAAGTATATGTAATATAAGTAATAATAATAATATACCTTATTGTACCCGTAAAAAGAAAACGATACAATGGAAACTTACAATTCTAAAAATACTTAAGGCGGTCTTATCGCTACACAGCGATTTCTTCCAGACAACCTTTGGGTTCGGAGTTAAAGTGAGTAACAACAACAAGAATAGGTAGGGTGCAATAATTCAATTAGGTGGGAACAAATTAAGGAATTAATTAAAAAAAGAAAATTTTAGGAATTTAACATAGCAACATAAGTAGTAAGTATAAGTAATACAAGTATAGATTAGGAGTAATGTAAGTTTAAGCAAACGGGGGTGAACAAGATAAAGGGAGGAATAAATAAATAAATAAATAAATAAATAAAAGGGAGAGTAGGTCCGACGGGATCTCTTCAAGCGTGGATATACCTACGTTATGCCGCTCGCAAACTACATTTTAATGTAAATTGTTCTTGTAGAGAGATTAGAGGAAAGTCTGACAGCTATAATGGCTGGGTACAGTCAATACCAAATCAATAAAGATATAATTTTATTTTAATAACGATTTCTTTTCTTAATATTTGTTATTTCTTAGCAAAGAACGATATTATTTGATACTCTATACCCAAATAGGACCGTTTACGTACTACTTTTAAAACGTACGTACGAATGTACGTACAATTTAAAAAACTTTGGTAAAACCTTTTGTGTTAAGGCATCACCGCCACACTATTGCTACCTTTTTAAACAGTGCGTTATGCAATGTTGTAATAATGTATGGTAAGGGAGACATGCAATTCCAACGCATTCCAATTTAGTCCTAAGAAGTAGCAAAGTATCTGCGCCGACATCAGGTAGGACCCAAAAGAAAAATCATATCGTCGCTTATACGATAATACCGCGTTAGTGATATTTGGTAACTTTTGAGGAGAGACAAAAATCTGTATATTTTGTATGAAATTCTTCAGACAAAGTATATAGTTTTTATCTCTCCTGAAAGGTTACTAAATATCACTTGCGCGGTATCGTAACTGTATATTTTGTATGAAATTCTTTAGCCAAAATATACAGTTTTTTGTCGCTCCTGTAAAGTTACCAAATATCACTTACGTGGTATTATTATATAAGCGACGATATCTAGATTTGATTACAGATATACATAACTGGTATCAGGTGGACTCTTCATTTATAACTCCTATGATAAAAAAAACTTTATTTCTTAGTGCTTATTCTAAGAGTAGGAGTGACATATTTCTTGCCGTGATCACTTACTACTAAGTCGACTGCACTCTCAATAACTTCATCGTATTTATTAAAAGTACACATACTTATAAATAGAATAGTGAGTTGAAACCAAAATCACTTTTAATGTCGATAGTACTCTATAGAAAGTAGCAAATTCATTAAAGTTATTTGCGTTAAAATGATAACGTCAATTTCTCGAACCAATTCCTAACTGAAACGAACTAGTATCTAAAAGGAGCAATTGAGTCGATTAACTCGTGACACGTTATACGGCCCAGCTTGTCAAATTACTGAACTAAATTGCTCAGTATTGGAACTAAACGAAAATATAAGAAATAGATAGCTAAACTGATGTTTAGTTTGGTAATTAGGACTCATCAAAAATGGTACAAAAAGCTCTCTTATAAAACTGGCGATGCATTGACGACTCGTCTGGTGTTGCAAATGTTTATAGGTAAGAGCTACCACTTTCCATCAGATATCCCGTCTGTCTTATCTGTAGGTTTAAATAAAACCGGTCAAGTGCGAGTCGGACTAAAGATTCCATACCACTCCGTACCATCTATAAAAAACGCTATAAAAATCACGTTTCTTATATCGGAGCTCCGGTTATTTATTTATCTTATTCAGTATATAGTATTTGTTGTTATAGCGGCAATAGAACAGACCTTCGTAATAGGGTCCCGTTTTTAACCTTTAAGTATGGAGCCCTAAAATATCAATAGTGGTGATACGTAATATCATTTATTAATTAAAGTCAATATTTTAGACTTAAAGAAATTGTAGGGGTGTTTGAATGATACGACACCAGCTACACTTATTTCTGTCATATAACCGTTTAAAAAGCTGGTCTGGTTTGAATCGTGCGGTGAAGCAAAAATACTACTTAATATGGAGCGTTCTGACTTAATCGTCAAAGGTTGCAACGTCTCGTCTGCAGAGCTGTCCTAATTTTGGTATGTAGGTTGGTGGTATCGTCAGTCAAAGTTTATTTAATGAACCTCTATTACACCTACGCTATGCCAATATTATTGTGACTGTCAACAATGGTCGATGGTGACAGGTGATCCTCGGCGATCGTCGCTGACAACTCACGGCGACAATCAACGATTACCTGTCGCTCATTAGTAATAAAAAAAAATATTTTGTACGAAGTGTGAAATATTTTTTATTGTCGTAGAATGTCGATCAATCTTTAAAAAAATATACTTATTTTTTTATCAGATTGAAGAAGCAAAGGGCTCATTATATAAGCCAAATAATATAAAATGTCTTTAGTTAGCGTAATAAAAAAATATTTTGTATGAAGTGTGAATTCATATTTTATTCTATTAGAATGACAATCAATCAAAAAAATATCAGATTAAAGTAGTAAGATGCAATCCGTCTGATGATATGAAGCAACTGAAGATAGAAAAGGGGTTCTATATGAAGTTGATCCCAAACCCGTTGCTACTCCCGAGGGTTAAGATGGTCGCTTCATATATAAGTGAGCCAGCAACCACACCCTCTCACCGAAACACAAGAACTGCTTCACGCTACTAATAGGTTTGGTGGTGGTAGCTCCCTGGTCGAACTAGACTGATTCTACCACCTTTAAACTTAATAAACTTGAAAATCTAAACTATAACTAATTTTTTTTTAAATTATTAAAGTTTTATAATTCAGCTGTGCCTCGCGGTTTCATCCGCTACTACATAAAAAAAAAACAAACATAGCATGTTATATAGTCTATAGCCTTCCTCGATAAATTTTCTATTCAACACAAAAAGAATTGTTCAATTCGAACCAGTAAATCCTGAGATTAGCTCGTTTAACCAAACAAACTCTACTGCTTTATATTAGTATAGATGTACATAATAGTATATCTCTGTGGCTTTGTATCTGTTGGTACATTTCGTTACTCACAAATACCTACATGCAAATCCGTAAATCCATTGGGAACGTAACCAATACCAATATCGATGGAAATTAAACACAAGCTCCGTAGTCGGTTCCAGTATCTGTAATCTTAGCATTTTGAACGAATGTATTTAATTCTAAATTACTACAAGCTTAGGGATTAGAACTTCCATGTCCAGTTTAAATAGTATTCTGTTGCTTGCCGTTACACCTACTACATGCTGGTAATCTCGTTCTACAACTATGGTTTAGTAAGTTTATAACTTATTTAGAATTAGCTTTATAGGGTTTTGTTGGCAAAGGTCAATGATACTAGTATCTTAAAAGTTATGGTGGTTAAGAAGATAGTATTTATAATAATAATATTTAATCAGATTAATTTTGGCAACGTTGGATTTAAAACAAAAAATATCAAAATATTATGATCAAAATATTATAATATCCATTTTTTTAATACATTTTTTGGTGAAGACCTGATGTGGTTAAGAAATTCTGAGATCAGTATTTAGCATATAGCTTTGGGATAAATGGCCTTAACCTTCATTCTAAGAGAGAACCATATCCCAACATGACAAAGTGCTTTAAAGGATAAAATACATACTAAAAAGAAAGTTTACTATTAACAGGATAGATGAGATAATGAAATAGTATGTATCACTATGAAATTTCATATTGTAATATAACCTTTCAAAGTACACAAGGATAAATAACACAGTAATTTTAACTAAAAACTGGTTAATACCACAAGTACACTATTCTAGTGCTATGTAATAATAATAATAATAATCTTTATTTAGTCAATTTTTGGGTTACAATAGTTTGGATTACATAAGATTAACAGGGCGCCAAACATTGAATATGCCGGTTAGGGCTTTAAAAAGTATGGCAATCACATATTCCTAATTAACAATTTTATTTGTCTTAAAAGCTATATTACATTTCTAAGTAGATAGTTTTAGCAAATTGGTATATTTATTTGTATATTTTATAGATTTATATTGTACAACGTGATAGTGTGTACAACGCCCTGTGTATGTAAATAGTATAGAACACCTTTAACATTTTAATCAAAAGTTTTATTATTTATTGCTGTTTGCTTAAAACACTTTCTAGCTCTCGCAAATGGATGGCCTAAACTGCGATGTAGGTCACAGCTGTGTTCGACGTTATTACGTAAGACCTCCTCCCAGAGGCAGCTCCCAAGGGTTACAGGGAGACACCTCACTCCCCTATCCGCCTACGCTCGGTTTTACCTAGTTTTTTAAATGTTTCATGTTGGCATTTTCCTAACTACTCTTCTACTCTGCTAGGCTTTGCAGATTATACCATGAATACTGTCTAACCTTGAATTCTTCTCTTACTATAAGCTATAAGTCATATACTTATTGCAATCAATTTTTGGAAATACCTACCTATTATAATATGGACGGTAACGTTAGGTAAATTTTTAAATGTCCTATTTTTATTGCTTTGAGCGAAAGTGTTTCCAGCTGTGTAATACTTCTATATTCTCATTCGAAACTTATGATGTGGCAGATTTATATTTAAGCAGAAATTAGCCCAATTGTGGCCGGTAACTCCTAATAAAGTCCTTGCATGAAATCCTAGTGAGAAATCAAATTTGTGTATGTCGTCAATCCATTATAGTCCCACAGCTGGGTCGTCTCAAAATGAGAGAGATTTCATCCTTAGTCCACCGCGCTGGCCCAGTGTTAACTGGTAAACTACACTCTTATGTGTAGATTTCCTTACAATGTTTTCAATCACCGTAATACACATATTAAAAAAACAGTGATGCGTGGCATTCAAACCTTGGACCCCAGATTGAAGAGTCAAGTTGCAATAATTTGGCTAAAGTTGAATCATCCTTACATATATAAGCATATTGTGTATACTAATATATTTAGAACATCGCTAGTATGAAAAGGCTGTTCATGTTTACGTGTTATGTAACTGCGAACACAAAGCGCTCGATACTATCTAGACTACCTCTAGGTACGTATAACGACCTTCCGGATACGACCCGCTTGGAATTGCTCGTTAGTTCGTTCAGATTATTGCGTTTCAGTTATAGAATTTCAGAGCATCAGTTTTGATATTGATGTTTCGTATGTGTACATGTATATGTAACGTTATGTTTCTTCTTCATGGTTAGAATAAACAGACCAAAATTTGTAATGTTATACATATAAGAACTTTTGTATATGTATATGTAGTATTCGTGCAAATATACGATTGACTCATTATTTATTTTTATTAGAATAACGTACAAAACGAGTACAAGTCGACCAAGCTAACTCGACGAATGTCAAACGTGACGTCACTCGCAAGCTCGCGAGTACTGATGACAAAAAAATAGCAATAATGATTTCTTGTTAAACATTAGAGGAGCAAGAATTCGTATTCGAATTAGAAAGTGACGTTTTTTTATTGTACTTTTAAAAAAATTAAAAACTCGAACACTTTTTAACCAAATAGGAGATTCACATTTCCACTGTCCTATTTTTATATTTATTGCTTCATTTACCTATTCGTATGACATAGTTTCGTCTCCGAGATCAAACGATGTACTCGTATGTTGACCGCCCACTGCAGCACTATGTATCCTTGTGTACTGTGTAGGTATGGGCTAAATCAACATATATTTTTTCTTTTTTGTGGCGTAGAAGTTACTTTCTATTTTTGTTTTTGTAGAAGTTACTTATTTTTAGAATGTATGGATATTTATCTGTTACTTTTCATCCAAACGACTGGACAGATTTTTCAGTGTAAGCTTTTTTGCATACATTGCGTACATGCATTTCTACATAGAACAACCACATAAAATAACATTGTATAAATGAGACCCACGCGTGCAAAGCCGTAGGCGAAAACTGGCATCAGAGAATATGAGTAGGTATATGCTTTGGTGCCATACATGTAAATAAATTATTAAAAGTTTATTCCATCTCTAAATTATTATGACTTGTGTTTAAACATTTTTGTTAATATGCAGATTAATATTTTTTTTTCTGTTCCATACATATATAAAAATACATAAAGTCATAACGTTTTTTAGTATTAAAATGATTTATTGAATACATGTGTTGTCAATGCATTAAAACGCTGGTTAGAGTTTCCAGAATTTCCAGAAGAAATTTTTTTTCCCATATCTACAAAATGTATGAGCCAATAATTATTAGGTAACATGCGTTTAGCATTCAACCTTTTTTACGTTTATTTTAAAATTTGACTGATATGCATCTACTAACTTACCTATTTAGAAAAATAAGATTCGCTGAAGAATTTACTTTTAAACTTAGGTCAAATTTTGATTTCTGACCACAAAGTTTAAAAATTGATTTAGTCTGTCAAGTCGGTTCTGAAATTTCGTAAGACAATTGCATATTTAAGAATCTAATCTAAGTATTTTAAGAATTTAATGTCACTTAAAAGACTTCGAATGGGGCTAATTTTAAAGCATTTTTAAAGTGATGTAATGATCTAATGGTTATATTTAAATACAAATTGTTTAGAATATATGTTACGATGTGGAATATTATCTAATACTTACCTATATACTACCTTACCTTACTTACCTATAAATTGTATTACATGTGTATTGTATGTATTACATTTATTTAAAAGTCAATTTGAGATTCAAGTAAGTAGGTAATGTTTTTCCCAAAAGCTATGCTTTATAATCTAGAAAATTTACCATCTCAAACAAAGTAGGCAACCCTCTATCGCCGAACCTATTTCAATAACAAGCCTACAAGTAGTTCGTTGCACACAAATAAACGTTCGCGGCGCCACTAGTAGCAAGATCATAAAGCAACGCGCCAATTTCAACAAGTGTTTTTATCGATAGACTTCCCTTTTTACTGTATAATTTGCACGTTTTATAGAAATAAATATAAATTTAATGATAAAATAAACCTGACCGAATGCGACAAACACCGCGTCGCAACAGTGATACGAACGAAAAATGTGCCAATAGAAATGTTTCCCTGGTTCTCCCAGCAGGCTTATCGATTCACCCACTTCACCCACCTTCAGTGTAAATAAGGATTAGCTAGATTATCAATTTTATTGAGGTCTGGAATTATTTTTGAGCGGCCATTATAGGTGATATCTGAGCGAACTGCGACAATTGTGCAAATAAATGCGATTTTTGCATGTTTGTATTTTTTTACTATTTGTTTAGTATTCATAGTTTTAAGGGTTTGCACGTGTTCTTTTATTTTAACGGGTATAACGCGTTTGCTTGTACGTACGATCGATACGGTGCGTACAAATGCTACGCACGCTCCGCGATTGTAGTTCAAGCGCGTGGACTAACATAACGCTTAGATATTTTTCCTGCATTTTTCACAAGTGAGAACTATTAAACACTACATGGTTGCTTCAAAAACATGTTATAAATTAACCAAATTGCATTTTATTTGATTTAAAATGAGTGTAATGACTTAACACTAATAGTTTTGGTAACTACGTAATACTGCACTGCATGTTTTAAACTAAGTTTAGGTAAGTAAAAATAGTAAACAGTAAATCTGATTGCTTGAAATTTCGATAAGTATGTAATATTTACAAGTGAATTTTCAGTTGGACACTATTTAAACGGAGTAATCAATGAGCGTGGAGATCGAGCATTGTCCACAGCGTTGTAGAACATCTACCTACGTACTTACAATTTTGGAGTAGTTAGTAGATTAACTTGTGGTGCGCATGAGTCGTTCGGACACCTTAAAAAAATAAAGCAAATTAATAAATCTTTGATATAAATGTTCCAATAGCCTAAATCTTCAGAATGAGATTCCATCTGAGACGTTTCCAACCATCTGATGGAAAATAAGTATCATAAATACACAGTGACAGTCGATTCAAGCTGGCTTTGTTTGTATCTAAACTGCTAAGGTTGTTTCATATTAGCAATGTTTAAAATCAAAATTGTTTTAACGTAACTGTAGTGTTGAAATACTGAGATATTGAAAGATATACAAATACTTCATTCCTGGTTCCTAAGTCATTTTTCTATATTACTTTAAATTTTTCCGTTGTGCGTAATTGTGAATAGCATAAAAATACTGAAAGGAGTTTACGAGTCCGATTTTCATAAAAACTTGAACTGCCTAATTAGATTATTAAAAAATCTATTTTTCTAGCTAGCAGAATCGAACGAGTTTTATGTATAAAACTCTTGAATATGAATAAATAAACAGTCCGTAATGTTGGAAAACCCGCTCATAGGGATTAAATTCTAAGAAGTATTAAAATATAACAAACAAAACGAAGCCTCATTTTTTACAAATTAAAGTTTTTGCACGTTTGCTTGCTAATCCTTAACTTAGCAATTATTGAATATTTTGTCGATTGATTTATAATATATAACTCGTATCTATACGTACTTGTGCTTATCCTGTGAGACGTTACACAAGCAGTGAAGCACTGTTCAAAGTTAAAGAAAAGTCAATTTGTATATGTATTTGTATATGCTTTATCAGATTGAAATAGCAAACGATCATGGAGTCTTCTAGATGGTAAGTAGTTGCTGCTCATAGCTGCTCATAGCTCATGCATATAGAACAGGGGTTCTATCTGAAGTCGATCACAGATGTGTTGTTACACCCGAGGACTGCGATGGTCTCCTCATATATAATTGCACCGGCAACCACACCTTCCACCGAGACGCAAGAATCCTCATATATAATTGAACCGGCAACCACACTTTCCATCGAGACGCAAGAACTTCTTCTCGAAATAGGTGTGGCGTTGTTGCCACATCGGTAGAACCAGACTAGTTCTACCACCTACAGAAAATCTAACGTCTATGAAATGTACCTGGTTTATTGTTCACAAGTTTTACTCTTGTATGTACCGGTATATTAAAATCAATCTCATAAAATCCTTATGGCGTTTTTCACAATTCCTCATAGATTTGTATTCGCCCATACACGTACCTATACCAAAAATAAAAACACTGATAATATTTGTTTGGTGCCATTGTTATTTATTATTTAATTTCAATGTATTCATTTTTGTTGTAATTTGATCTTAATTTAAAAAATTTATTTACGACACATAACAAAAAGTATTTGTTATTACTTGACTGAGCCCTAGCTTATATTATAATAATATTCTCATGTATCGTTGTATTATTATATATAAATAGTACGTTTTACAAGCAAATCTCATGTTGATTTTTTTTCTATGGCTACGGATTTATTATTCGGCAGGTCAATGTATATAGGTGTACATTTTTGTTTTTATTAATTAAACTGCAACTTTTGTAGTAATATTTCAAATATCTTCAAGCTTCTTAGTAACTAGTTTCTATATTTTGAATTCAAAAGCGTATGAACGCTGATGCTGATGTATAAAAATTCACAAATAATAATATCAGCCAATATTTACAGTGCAATCGAAAAAGTCAAATTAATTATGGTATTATAGATCATTACTAGACCGTGTCGCCACAAATAAAACGCGCGAGACTCAATATTAATGTAAAAAAAAATAATAAAGCCACTATCTGTCACTTTGACACCTGACGTCGAGTATATTTTTCTCACGTTCCCGTATGCAAATACTTCAAATAACACCATAATTATTCCGTTAAATAAACACAATCTCGACAAATTGCTTCTTTTATTGACTTTTACGAACACTTTTAGTTCTGTTTTGGTAAAGAAATATGATTTTATTACATTTAACGTGAAATTACTTGTACCTTTTACAATAAGGGATTCTATGGCGTTATAAAGGCACAATTGTGATATGACGATGGTATTATCATAGGTATTCTTTAATAACAGATCTTACGCCTTAATACGCAACGTATTGTATCTGAAATACGTTTCGTATCTGAAAAAATATTTTTATTAAATCAAATTACTTTTGCATCCAAAATAAAAAGTAGGGCATTTTACCGCGACATTATCTTTTCATTTGTAAATTTACATATATATTGCACATGTTGCAGCCACAAGGTTGATGATAATTAATGTTGGCAAAATTATATAATAGGTTGGGGAAAAAGTCTTTTCGCATTATAGTATGTATGAACTTGTAATAAAATCTCTTAGGCTATAGTATTTGTATCTGGCTGGTTTTGGTATCATTGAAAGTTAAAATTTTAAAGAACATAATTCCAAATTCAAA
>DWLI01003909.1:0-11352 GCA_018249915.1 Cecropterus dorantes dorantes
GTCAGTTACAATGGCCAAGTATAGATTAGGGAAGTCCTAAAGGTGATTTTCGTGAAACTTCTCCTTTGTCCTTCATACGATGTAATAAAATCTGTGTCAACCCAAACTTAGCCCTAGCCACACGTGAGTGTTCACACTCACAGTATGAACGAGAGTTTTAATTAATTTTTTAATCGTTATTGTTGATTGTCCCATTAATAGGCCTAAATAATAATGAAATCTTTTAAACGATAATTGTCAACATACCGTAAAGATGGGCGTCAGTGCTGGGTATCATCTGCGAGAGAGTGGCGGCGGTCATAATAAGCGTTACCAATCCTACCACTGAGCTAGCAACTCCCGGAGCCACCCCTAAGGAACATCATACTAATATTATTATGACTTACTATATTATTATGACAATTTAAAAGTTAATACTTAGTTAAATTTTATATATGTTTTAACATAGCAAACGAGTGTCGACGTATACAGTCCTCCAGATGGTAAGTGGTTACTGCCGCCCATGGAAACTTTTAACCAACTTCATGAACCTGCGTTCTATCTAACCTTTGATTGAGGAGTTGCTTCTGTTGAAGACTATAATTATATAATGTAATAAAGCCGGCATCTACACCCTTTCACGATAATACAAAAAGTACTTTACGCCAATATAGATCACTTGTACCACCTTTTATAATTATTTACATTTAAAAGAACATAAGAATTAATATACTAATATTATAAGTGAATATAATTTACCGTCGAATTGTGATGCTGCATCAATCCGAGCAGTTACCAATATAACTGGTTTCGTTTTGTTTGGTGAATCTGCTTGTGTTTTATTCTCCTGGAACATATTGAACATTTTAATATAATAAATGTTATTTCATTATGGATATCATCATATCATGTTAGAGTAGACTAATAATATTAATGTGTAATTTTAAAGCACTATGTATAATAATTTTATTATCTGCAATTAAAGTCAATGTCAAAATAGGAAAGGTGTTATTTCTTCTTCTTTGTGACATTCTGGGCAAACTTATGCAGAAGTTCTCTGCACAGGTATTATTAGAGATCATTAAATAAAGATCAACTACAACGACTCAACAATGTACTACCATATCATATACACATTTTTAAAATCATTCGAATACATAAAGAACAGACCTGAGCTCTTGGAAACAGCGAATGGTAGACATTGTAATCTCCTAATGGATCACACACTTTTGTAGGACTCAATAGAGGTGATACTGTTGACCTGTTAAACAATTTATATTATCCAAACAGTAGTGAGAAAAATCTAGTTGTCATTGGGACAACTACTTTATGTCTATTTAATCTGTGTCTACTTAGAAAGAAGAGGATTTAAATTCTGGATTGATAGATTTTACCATTATTTTAAAATTTAATGAAGGAATATTTCTCTCCTTAAAACTCCTTTCAAAAAATCAGGGATGTTATATTTACTTCTAAATTACATATAACTTCGCAAAATCAGGGATTCAACCCTTAAAGCTTTTTTTAGTATAGAATGAGAAATGGAAATTCATTCCAGTAGACAATTATATTTTTTACTTTTTATTAATAACATAAATTTTAAATAACAATTATTATTTTCCTACCTTCTCAAACAAACTTCAGTATTTAAAACCGCAAACATGAAGGAATTCAATTGAATTGAACACAAGGGCTGGCCTTTTTGATTAGATTTATCAAGGTTATATCTGAAAATAAATATTTAGTGATAAGTAAATATTACATAAAATAAATAAACGGTTTCTACACTCATAGCCTCTAGTCCTACATTAGGATTTTTCCTGTATCGTAGGTACCATGGACAAACACCCAGACCTAGAACAGAAATCTAAATTTGTCATTCAGATGTCTGCCTGTATGAGGAGCGAACCCATCAGATGGGCATGGTGTTCATTCCACCACATGGGTTGCCAGGATATGTTCATACATGGGATGGGAAGAGTAAATAAAAATACGTGAAATTACATACACCTAATTATATACTTATATAATATTAACATAGCAAATGAGTGTGCAGTCCACCTAATGGTACAAAATGGTCAGTGCCTATATAATTAACCCCAGATAAGATAATCTTACCTTACTACCCTTGAGGACTATTTTAAAATACCTCAAACAACCATAGTACTCCCATTTATAATATTATACAATTAAGAAATAATTTATTTAATAATGCATGCATCATGCCATCATCATAATAATTATGATGATGGTATGTTATAATTACTGTAACATTGTTAGTAGCTAATTAAATATTATTGTTACCTTCCTCCTTTAAGACATTTTAAGATATAACAAAAATTGTCTCAAACTTGTTTTTAATACATGAAAATAAACATTACCTTGAATAACATTTTTCAATTTTGTCTATCTCCTCTGCACGAGATTGGGGGAGGTAAAATATAGGGAATGGTATATTTCTTCTAAGCAATCCAGTACCCTTGA
This sequence comes from Cecropterus dorantes dorantes, assembly GCA_018249915.1. Lineage (NCBI taxonomy): Eukaryota > Metazoa > Arthropoda > Insecta > Lepidoptera > Hesperiidae > Cecropterus > Cecropterus dorantes. Next base: position 2,464 of record DWLI01003909.1, read on the forward strand.
CGTTCCACACAGTTCCTTGCTTAGAAGAGGTGCAGTTACTGTCGCTAGACGAGTATTGATTTGGACATTGACTTTCTGGTGAGAATGCTTCAGGTCTGGAAAATAACATTGAAAATAATAAATTGCTTTTACTTTATGATTTATACATCAATATTATACATAAATATTTAGTTACAAAAATTTAATATTCTTTTAATAACAATAGGTTGTTAATAATAATAATAATAGGTTGTTGGTTTTGTACATTGTATCAACTATTCATTACTATCTTAATGCTGAGCAAGAGTCTTCGTTTAAAAACCACACTTGTGTACATTTATAGATCCACAATAGGATTTTCGCCTGGGTCATGAGTGCCTTATACATACTCAGAGATAAACACAAACATCCAGACCCAGAACAGAAATCTAAATCCCTCACTTAAGTATCCATTTGGCTAGTGATAATACCCACAAACAAGTTATCAATCACTACAATCTGTTCATTTCAACATTCAATCAGTTTTTTTTTTTTATTTTGATATAGCAAATGAATATACAGTCCACCTAATTGCAAGTGGTCACTGCTGACCATGACCGTCTATAAGCATCTTATGACAGCAATTATATCTGAACTCAATCACAGATGTGTTGCTACTCCCAGAGTCTAATACAGCATCATATCAAAGTGAGCCGGCAACCACACCCTTCCACCGAAAGGCAAGAAATGGGTCATGTTAGAAAAAGTTGTGGCGGTGGTACCTCCCTTGTAAAATAATGTGATTAAGAAATCAACTCACCTTACAGTCGCATTATCATAGATCAGAATACCAGCAACATTGTTTGGCTCAGCCAACAGCAGCTCAATGACATCACCAAACAATGCAGTATTAACAACAGCTATGTAGGGGCCCGCTGTACTGTTATACACCAACCAGAGTGCATCATTTTCTTCTTTAACCATGTGTACTGCGCCAACAGCTCCACTCTCCGATGCTGCAACAAATCCAAATTCTTAAAGCAACAATATTAAAGTTATACATTCTTTAAACCATTCACATAAAGTCATGTTGTTTTTAAATCAAGTACCAAAAAATTGGATACCTGTATGTATTTTACAAACAAATATGATTCAATTTAGGCAATTTTAGTGTCTGTGTAGATAGTAACGGAAATGCCTTTGTTTAATTTTCTTTCGTGCTAGCTGCTAGCAGGCCTGATTGTTAGAGTAACTTTACCTCAGTGAAGAATATTCTGTGTTAAACCAGGACATAAAATGTTTGTGTCGACAAATTTCATACAATCCGATAAATAGTTGTGTGAAAGAGTAACAAACATCAATCAATTCTTCCCCCTCACAAACATTCTCCTCTATAATATCAGTAGCTTCCTAACAAATAATAAAGACTCAAGTCTGTATTTTAACTTACATGAACATCCAGCTTGATGCGTGCCATTAAGCATTCGAAAGCAAGCCGCACCTCCTTCTATGGATGAGTAAATCTGCCTATGCAGTCTTTCACTGCTTATCTCTGTAATACATAATTTATTTCATCTGTTATCCTAAGAAACGATATATTACTTATAATAGAATATTGACACTGCACTATGACGATTTTATATTGTTCTACGGCCTTAATTTGGAAATGTTGTACATAAATTATACAATACAAACAAACGCAAAAGTGTAATATTATTAAACGAAAATAATAACCTCGGCACAAAAATAAAAATTTTAGAAAGAGAATCACAGATCGCATGATTAATGATTTGTAACTAACAAGTACATCAATAATATTTAATTTTTAAATAACACTTTCTTAGTTCTTGAAAATATAAATGTATTGATAATAATCACTTCAGAAACATGACAAATCGGACAAATGACAAATCATACGGAAACAGATGTTAAAATCTAAATGTCAATGTCATTTTATTTCATTACTTCTATTTATGATCATTATAGCGAACGTTTTCGGCTAACTTCAAAATCCTTGTAAATTAATTTGTTTTTTAAAAAAGTTTGCAGTGTATCTTCTGGTGAAAATTTTATTTCCAATAATTTAAACTTATGCGTTATTTAAGTTTAAAAAAAAAACAATTAAAAGATTACCTATGTCTTTTTATTTAGTATCGTACGTTTAGCGAAGAAAATATCATACGCAAAATTAAAAAAACTCGATGTATTCAAGGGCGCAGGCCCTGACGAGATTCCACCGATATTCATAAAACGCTGTGCCTCTTCTCTTGCCCTACCATGAATGCTCATTTTTAATAGATAACTTAGTGTAGGCATTTTCCCTGATCTATGGAAAAAAAATAAAGATCGTCCCAATCTACGAAAAACTATCGCCCTATATCGATACTTCCATGTATCGAAAATTTTCAAGTCTCTTTTGAGTTTTGGAAGCTGACAATTTATTTTATTATTGTATACTTCAATGTTGCACACATATTCATAAGCATAGACTAAATATTCTCATAAATAAGCGTAGATCTATCGATTTAAATAAAAATCGATCTGTTTTTATGGATTAATCCTATTATTACTTGAAAGGTTCTGTGGTTTGCAAGCTACATGGTGCGTTAAAATTGAATCGTTCGCCGAATTGATTGCAATCGGTTTCACCGTATTGGCTTATTTACATCGGATCGGTTACTGAATGCGTCATCTGTATACGTTTCAGCGAATACAAAATTTTTGTGCTCATCGACAGCAAACTGACCAACAGTAGTAGTAGTAAGTTTTACATTATGATGTATTCGAAAACGGTTACCGAATTGACGTTTACATTGGTTGGTCATTAAAATTATTTGCAGCCAAATTCTACCAATATTTGACTTTTAATATGTTAAAAATGTGTTAATTTACCCTCTATTTTTTTAAATATGAGAAAACTTATTATTTGCTTAAATCTTGTGTACTTATTGAGAAAGTGAATATTTTTATATTTGACATTATGAATACAATATATAGATATATAAGTAAACTATATATACACTAAAACATAATATGAAAGCGATGACACTAGCGTAAATATTGAAGCATTAATCGATATGATTTAAGGTGTTTTTTCATCGATTCATCATGACGATCGACTAATCGATTGCAAATTGACATGCCTAGCGTATCCGCCCGATGAACTGATCAAAGAGGCAAAGCAAAGAGTTTCCAACAACCAACTGTCGTCGGCCATTTGTGGAATCACAGCTGTGTTTCATTTTAGGAAAATTGAACTCTAGACTAGCTAAGTGGCTATAACGTAATTTTAAGAAAAGTTTTTACTTTTCTCTCAATAATATTTCATTATGGGAGAAAAGGTAGAATTAAAGGTAAGTTATTTTTACCATAACAGGATAGAATATGAAAACTTCCATTGTTACAACCTTGTCGCTTGATCGATATTTTTTGTGGACATGGCATCTCCGTTTATTATTTTTAACCAGTTGTTACAATTTTGTTTATTATAAACAATTGTAAAACCTGTGGATAGGGGATGTATTTGGTAATTGTAGTGTAATGTTATGACGACTTAAAATATCGTAACGAATCGTTATGTTGTTCCATCGAGATTAGGTTTTTATCGCGTGGTATTTTTCTGGGGGTAGATTGTTTTTAGTATAAATAATTATAATAATTCCAATAGTTTTACTAGTATATTTAATGCTGTTATACGTAGTTCTAGGTTTACTTCGTTAGCATAAGTTACTGGTACGACGTAATTAGTAATTACCAGATAATATATTTGGTGTTAATTAAAAATGAACCTGTAGTAATAAAATAATAATGTTACTTAAGATATTGTTTTGTAGGATCATGAATCACTTTGTTTTTACAGATACATATAAATATTTCAAGACAGCTGTCCACATGATTTATTCATCCATTCTAGGAAAAAAAAAATATTTTACATGTTTTAAAAATTTAACTATGCACTTCATTAGAATAACAAAGTCTTTTTTTCTATTGTACTGCCATTCAATTTGTAGGTAATCTATTGCATCCCTTTTCAGCCGGAAAGTTTATTAAACCTTGATGACTTACTTCAATGCCCCGTGTGCTATGAAATCCCCACTGGTCAAATATTCCAATGCAATGAGGGTCACCATGTGTGTGGCCGATGCAAAGTGCGCCTCGACGTTTGTCCAGTTTGCCGAGCCCTGTTCTTCGGTACTCGCAACTATGCTATGGAAGAGCTCATTGCAAATTTTAGAAAACTCCGTGCTTTTGTGAGTATTTTTGCTGTATTACATGTTAATGTTTTATTTTCCTAGCAAACTTATTAAAACCAGTTATAATAAATTGCAAAACATATAAGTAAATTTTTCATGGTTACAATTAAGGTCAACACAAATAACAAATATTGAGTATCGAAAGAGGTAAACAATACAATATAAATATATTTCTTTGACAGAAAATATTACATTTGCTTTTTTATTATTTTATATAAGTTGCACATATTAAGCTTTATATTAGTTCTTCTTAAAACAAAACATAACTAGCTGGCTCAATTAATAGTCAAAAATAAAATGTGACCTTCATCCCTTTTAATATGGTCAAGAACCGCCTCTACAGCCACCCGTTCTATTTAGAAGTTAAGACTGTTGGTTACACAATATTACTAATCAATTTTGTGATATTTTGCAGTTCACAATTCACAACATTTGTGTATATTTTTCAGAAAAATGGTGGAAAAGGGTCTGCCGGTTCCGGTTCATCAGCCAGCAGCACTACAACAAAGGATGCAGTCTCAATAGAGCCTGAAAATGACATAGCTGATGAAAACAACGACAATGACAATGATTCAACAGATGTAAGCTCTTTTTTCCTAGTTAAAGGTGGACTATCGATTTATTAGTAACTTGCTTCTTTTATTTTGTATGATCTTTCATACATGTATTATTTGATATCGTAACATAAACACAATCACAAGTATGCTACAAATAATTATTTAGATTTTGTTTTTTTTTTTTTAATTTTAATTAAAAAATATTAATCATATATGCCTGAGTGAGAATCAAAACACTTTGCAAAATCAAATCAAATCAAGATACTATATATTTTTAATATATGTGTAATTTTTTAAAATTGATAATGATTGCTAATCAAATTTAAGACTTTTGCTGACTTTACAACTAATTTTCGAGGTTATTCTTGGAAAAAATGGGTATTTTTTAAGGAACATTTGCAGTAACAACAAATGTCTCAAATTTTAATTACATGGGCTAGAATTGAATGTTTGAAGGACACACATTTTAACTCACAGTGTTAGTTATATTCCTATATATGGCACATAAGTTGATTAGCAAGCTAATAGTATATATACATCTTGCTACTGTTAAGTATTTATCATTGAGAATGCTTATATTATTAAGTTCACCTTTGTTTCAACATTGTAAAGTACCTAAAAGTTTCATACTTTTTTAGCAACCACTGAGAGCCCCACCAGCATGCAAGGGCCTATTCCGTTGTCTCTGTTGTAAAATTGGCAAGGCGGAACGACTGCCAACAGCAAGACTACTCAATCATCTACGTTATTTTCATGCTCCGGATCTTATTGAGGTAATTTTAATTGTACTTAAAAGTTGTCCAAATTAATTACATGTATATCATATTGCTAATTTATTAGGAAACTATCAACTCTCTAAAATAGGACAATGTTTACGGATAGACATTTTATATCTTGTTTCAATATTACTTAATTAATGTACCAGTTTAATATGTCTGTAATCAGTTGCTACTTTTTATTTGAAATAATACATAGTTGATAATAATTTTAGTATGTGTCAATTGTGGCAAATTGATATTTTATGCCATGAAAACATTATTACATACTAAAATACTAATCTGTAATCCATTTCTATCCATAAAAATGTTTTTAAAACAGACTTAAGCCTTATGATCAATTTAAATCTATTTTTGTTACAGGGTCGATCAGAAAATGGAGAATATTTACAAGCCTGGCATTTTTCAACTGTACCTGGCAGACTCGTAACTGCTGTGAGAGTGGCTGAAATGGGAATTTTCTTCTTAATTATTGAAATAAGCTGTAAGTAGTGGCCTTCTTTTGGTATGGCTTATTTTGCAGTAATATGATTAAAACCTGTGTGGTAGAGCATTGACCATCAATGCTCTACCACACAGGTCCAGTATGGACTGGACTGAGCTACCTGTCCTGACTTGGGTCCCAGAGTGTTTGTGTATTCATTTTAATGCCTATGGTACCTACGACACAGGAGTAAATCTTATGAGAAGAAACCATAATTATAGTAACTACATACATAGTAATATAAAATGTTTTGTAGGTCATTCTATCCACGCATGGCTGACGATGGCGTCTTCACCCTGGGTTGCTCAAGCTTACAATTACACAATCACCTTATCTGGTGTTGACCGTGAAGCTATCTTTACTGACTGTGTAAGTTTTTTTTATTTTATATTGTGTGTGTATAATTTGAAAACATGTTAATGTTCATCCTATTTTAGTCACCCACTATACAGATTAGACCAATTTTTATGTTAAGCCTCAGGTAATATGTAATTTTTTTCTGGCTCAATTAAATGGAGATAGAATATTTAACATATTGTCGGTACACCCTGGGCAATATCAGTGCCCCTAATGAAAATGCGTATAAGCTTAAGTTTTACTATGGCAAAAAGCAGCCTTATATCACTTTATAGTTTGATTTTGACAACAGCATTTATCAGCCTTACACCTGTTTTTACTTTGGGTACATAACAGATATTCTGTTATAGAGTTCAATTGTGTAATCAAATTGTTACAGGTATGGTCGGTGAGATCTTGCGAAGGCACCCTAAAGAAACGTGGCCATTGTTTGCAAGTAAGCGGATTGGACGCGCGCGCGTTGATCTCTCCCGCGGCGCTCGGCGGCAAGCTGTCGGTACGCCGCACGCCGCCCGACCAGCTCGCCAACCAGACGCAGCCGCGCGCTGTCATGCGGGTCGCCAACCGCGGCTCCGAGAACATTGTAGCTCCCAACGAGCTCGGGGAACGCCTCGAACCCTTCCTTCAAGATCTGCAAAACGACGTTGCTAGGCTTTCTAGAGCATTCGCATCTCTCGGCAGGGAAGCGAACGCGCTGGTGCGTTCCGAAGCTCAAATACGCGCCAGGATGGAAAACACCGAAGCGAATCGAGTGGAAGAAGAAACTGTCCATCGAGCGCCGGTGCAAGCTCCCGAACAGAACAGCCGGCCCGCCGATGCAGTCAGACCTCTGTCTCGTAACGCCCGCAGGCGCATGCGTCAACGTTTGAGAGCAGTGTTGAATGAAACTCAGCACACGGAAGAAGAACTTACTCCACAACGCGCCAGAGACGAATTGCAAAGGATTGAAAGCTTATTATTACCCCCTATTGTGACAGATTTGAATCAACAAATAGTAAATGGGCATAATACGAACGGTTCATCGACCGGACAAAGTGCGAGCGGAGCGAACCCCCGCACCAATAGAAGAAAGCGCCGCCAACGCCGATAAATGTTATTTTTACTGCTTATATAACTCGCTGACAAGTTATAGTGTTATATCACTGCAATATGAGTCTCAGACGTTAACGTTCCTGGGGTGACATGTGAATGATTTGCTATGTAAATATATATTTACACTATATTTTTTTAATTAAGTGCTGTGATAATGATTGCATGACTGATACATGCAGAACAATGAAATTTCTCAAATATCCCCAGAGATGTGACTTTTTAAATTTTAACGAATGCATAATTATATCATGCATAAATTTAATTTCATTCATCAATGATTCATGAATGAAGCATTTGTTCTTATTATAACAATTACGTTATGACTATTTGACTAATTAACAATTGAAGTTGCTTGTTTCTATAATGAATTATATGTTAGGATAATAATGTTTATGATGATATTCTGTTAATAAAATCTTATGGTAGTTTTAACTGTAACAATAGTTTTTGTTTTATTTTATATTTAATTATATCCCATTTAATTATTATCACGTATAGTCACACAAATAATTTACCGGTGGCGACTATGCAATACGCAATACACAATTTGCATCCAGCGCATTGATTGGTCCTGGATAAAGTTTAGTAAGTATTTACGTTTAGTAAAATGATTTTCCTTTAGTGTCGTAATGTCAATAGTTTCTTATAATAGTATATTTATATATATTTCACAATAATCTTTACCTAACCAAAAGAGTTGGTACCCACAACATACAACACAAGTTTTAATTGTCCTGAACGAAAACGGTAAAATCAGCACCCTTGGATATCTGTGACAGGACTTATATCTTAAATAATTAGAGTAGTATTTTTAAACTCAGTCTTTCTCTTGCCGCTGTAACAATTATATGTGTTGTTATAACTGCAGATATTATTACTTTACTATTTAATAACAAATAGTACACTCACGGCATACTAGATGGCGTTGTGCAACTCAGCTGCATCACGCCATTGATGTAGTTTCAAGAATCTATAAATCTTATATCTACTTTTAAATCTCGTTGTAATGGGATAAATAAGCGGGTTTTTGTGTTCCTTACTAAGCAGGATATATTCAGTAATATGTATTGTAATCTTAACGGATGCCTGCGTAAAGTTTTGTTTCCTTGTATAGATATTACATAAGCACGTTTAAAGTGGAAATTCGATCATAATCCTTGCAGATTGCAGAAAATTAACGTTTATTTTCATAACATTGAAGCTTACAAATAACTCAAGTACACGATTCACTGTTATGTCATCAACCGATGTGCAAAAACAGACGTCCTATTCTCTCTGTCTGTAATTTGCGAACGAACATTAGATGGCATTGCTAACTGTACTTTTACAAAAACTAGATGGCGTTGTTAATACAACGCAAGGTGATGTGCATGTTTTAATCATATATCGCATGTTAGGTACGTGGTGAGAAT
>DWLI01003910.1:0-11351 GCA_018249915.1 Cecropterus dorantes dorantes
GATAATGTAGAATTCTAATGGTAAAAGAATTTTTGAAATCGGTCCAGTAGTTTCGGAGCCTATTCATTACAAACAAACAAATAAATCTTTCCTCTTTATAATATTAGTATAGATAACTTCTGTACGTTGACTTGACATACCAACTGCCATGAACTTTTTGCGCTGTTAGCGCCGTGGATTAAATTGAACTACTGAGAATATTTTTAATGCCAATACTGGGAACACACGTGCCGACAAAACCAATCAGCTCATGACTCAGCCCTCAGCCATCTAATTTAGATCGCGATAAAAACAAAATGCAAGGTGGCGCTTGAGATAAGGAAACCCGTCTCGAAGAATTGATGATGCTATTTTTACATTTTAAATAAACGATCTAGAAGATTGCTAAAATTTAACGTAGTTTCACAATATTATATATTGGTTTAAATAATTAAAATGTACATAACTTTGTAGATATATATTATTATATCTATCTCTTTAAATGTGAGTATATATGAGTACGAGCTTATTTTATCATCTTTTTAAACCAGGGATATTATAACAGCATTAGAGATTCTGGCTCTACGAAAACATCTAAAATTGTGTCATTGAGCATTATTGTGCTATTGTAAAAAAAAACTCTAAAATTACACACAAAACGAAAAATAATAATATGTAGTACATTTGCACTTTTTACTGGCATTGTTAACTTTAACTTAATTTGTTTTTTTTTTTATATATTTTTTTCTCTATTAATATGTACCTATACATTCTGTGGTGCCATTATTTAACTTTATAGTGAGTTAGAGAGACATAGTGGATTTCTTAGGAAAAGGATATTTACGCCATAGTTTAAGGCCCACATAAATAAGTCATGGCGCATGTGTTCCTGTCAACGATTTGTGACGCATGCGCAATAGATTTGCGCAGTACATTTCCGTGATACAAACTATATTGTTGATAGAGATAGAGATTATGTAAAAAAATATATAAATATAATCTTTTTGTATTACATTTCAAATAATTTGTCTGAAAACATTTTTCGTGATCAACCAATTTAAATAATTTTAAATACCGAATTACATTTAATATTTAAAATAAATTTCAGACTATTTCTTCGTGACAACAGACCAAGTTTGTTATTTCGTAGTGATTATATTTTTACGAATATCCTATTAAAATACATTGCTTTACATTTCCACTTTAGTTACGGACGTTACGGAATCGTATACAAAAAGTACTTGTCTACAAGTATCTGCATAAAGTTTGAAATAAAGAATGCCACTCAAGGTAATTGGCTACATCAACTGTGCTTAGACGATAATAAAATTTTCACGCACCACGAATATTCTGTTACACTCGAAACAAAGGCTAAAACTTAAAATATACATAATGAATGGAAATCTTTACGGTTGGGCAAGGCCAGTACGAAATTGAATATATTCAAAACAATAATATAAACACAATAAAAGCATTTTTGGCGTGCCTTTATGTCAGGTAAAACATAGTTGACTCCATCATGGAGTTAGTGATGGAGTTTTATGTATTTTTTACACCTAAAACATTGAACAAACCTATCAACTTATTTTTATATTGTTTTATGATGATTTTTATCAAACCGGTAATACCTTATACTTATTTAGGCAAAAATATAGGCAAACCAATGACCTCTGATAGTCTATAAAGTCTATATTTTTATTGGTTTATATAATTATAACGGTATATAGTATCGTCGACGCTGTTCATGATATTTTGATAATGGAGTATTTTTTTGGTTACAAAAATTCAGAACAGAACAAAAATTTCTTTCCGTAAATTAAAATTACAAGGATAATAAGACGACCGGATAATTATAAAATACTGTCGTACTTCCTCCCAAACTGAACTTACAGATGAAACATTACTCAACAAGTAAATGCCAGCTCGAATTCTTATATAAGTGTGAGCCCGTCATGCAACTAGCAATGGGTACCTACATTTGTTGACATTTCACACTTGCCCAAGCCCGTTACACTGGATTCGAGAGGTTTGAGTAGGGTTACCACAGTTTAATAAACAAAATAATAAACAATAATTTTGAATGAAAACATAATTTGAAGTTATGAAGTGATTACAAAGCAAACTTTGAACATAAGTAATACACCAAACATTACGTGATATTTTCCATTTTGGACTTCTATTTAATTTAAAGGAAAGCTATTTTTCTTTAGTACAAAATCATCGTGTACCGAATTATATGTTTTTTTTTAATTTCTCTTAGGGCGTTCGCTTAATATAAAGGTGTGATATTAAATATTCATGTAAAATAATAAAGTAAACCTGTGCTGGCAACCCTATGCTGCTCTTCCGCTGGCATTGACCTAAGCAACTCTTAGTCGTATATCAACCAGTTTACATCTTATTGCATTTTACCGTTGCACTCTTGATAGAATTTCGTTCTATACACGTGATTATAATTCTAACAGGATTTCATAATTAATACCAGCTTCATCTTATAGCTTAGAAATAAGTTTTACAGTTAAAATAACGACGCGATATTTCAGTGCCTAGAATTATGGTTAGCTTAGGTCGAAGATATTTATATAAGTAAGCACATACTACTACATGTATAGTGCAATCTCGCAGCAGTCTTTTACTATGTAGGGCTTACATTGTTTAAGGAACTGAAGGATCTATGATGTGTAGCCAAGTTCTTGCCAAGTGCGCAAGCCAAGCCTCGAAGATTTAACTCCAGAAGAACTAGTTGTACTACAATATTGTCGGTCTTAGTTCTCCAAGGGATTGAACCTAAAGTTAACGTTGTACAAATATCTAACTAGTCATAAATATCTTATTGAATGAATACCGAACTAAACTTATAGGTGCCCTTGGAGAAGCATAAAACCCTTTTATCATGGTTATCAGAACCGACATCGATTTATTTAATCGAGATAATAGAGTCAATGTTATCCCGCACTGTAAGTACAACATTTCACAATCATTGAATGGAAAGTTTCGATGTAAACTAATTCCGTGATCTGTGTCAACCTGACCTAATCTCACCGCCCCTGTGAGACGTTGAACAGGCTTGTGCTCGTCACTGTTCATAAGTGGTTTAACAGGGAAGTCTGAATTTGATTTTACTGTTGTACTTCCCGTGATAGGCAAGATCGCAAGCGAAAATACAAATATTCTCTATATTTGAATCGTACCGTACCAAATTGCGGTCCTTGCAAGCACCATCAAAGAGAGATATAGAGAAAGTAATTTTATGATTAGAGCCAAAAACAAAGTGTAAATAAAATAATTTGTGTATGAGGAAATAATTAACAAAAATCCTAATCCAATCCAATGCGTTGCATATTAATGATAATAATGGACAGCCCTTTGATTTGACAAGCCTTGCCTAAATTGATTAACACAAAACTAAATCCTGTGATTATATCAGATAAAAACAAAACCATAGCTAAATCCACGTAGTGTAAAAAAATATGCCCATAATCTTTGAAAAGGCGCGACTTGCATTACAAGTCAGCCATTGCTGACTCTGATTTATTTCGTCGTGACAATAGGATCAATCTGTTGTCCCAATGCCGACAATGAACTGTGGGTCGATCATTGCACAACATGGAGTGAGTTTCGACACTGACGCACTTCATAATCTGTACCGACAATGCTATAATCTACTTACTGGCGAGCAAATGATCACCGGTGCCCTTTATCCAATTTGATGGCAGCCTGAACGTGTAATTTGCAGATGATTATGGTGCACTGGTTTTGAAATTTGAATGATATTGTGTATCGAGGATGTTGATTTAATTCATTTTATATATTGGTTTAGTTTTAGTGGTAGTTTTAAAGTAAGAGCTTTAAATTAAATTCTAAACATTGACACAGCATTGTTGAAGTGTTTAGATTTAAACAGATTTAGATTAGATTTAAATAGATTGTTAAAATATATTTAAAACGCTACTAGTAAAAAATTTAGTTTTAGTGGTAGTCAAATAATGGTCATTTTTGAGTAAGCATTAAATTTAATTCTAAACATTGACACAGCATTGTTGAAGTATTTAGATTTAAACAGGTTAAGATTAGATTAGATTTAAATAGATTGTTAAAAAATAATTAAAACGCTACTATTAAAAAATAATGATTAAATAGTTTCTACGCTAGATTATTACCGCAAGCCAAGCTAATAAGTGTCCATATTATGGTTTGTGACATTATCATTAGTTATACATACTTACTTTCTCGATATAAAATTACTGATTAACTCACTAACCTATTTGACCGGTTTTAATAGATGTCTGTAACGGTGGATGCATACCTCCGTAATTATTTTGCATATGCTAAATATTAATTCGAACTATTAAGATAAAGCTTAAATAAACAGCAAATTGTAAATTAGGTCAATTTCGGTATTTCTACGAAAAAGCATTTGACCCTACCAGTTGTGCTTATTGAAATTGGCAAAACAAAAAATATTATTCTATACAGAATTACGTTCTAGAAAGTGGTGTCGAATAGAGAACTCGACCGTTTCACGAATGTTTTTGTAGAAAACTACAAAACTCGGTTCGAGACCGTGAAAAAAGTTAAGTCTGGGTCACAGATTGAGACGCGCGCCAAACAACATGGCACTTAGGTACGTGAGTCCAGTGATTTTCAATTATCTGTGCTCTATTTAATCTGGGCATAATAAATTCATATTTACGGCAGTGTTAATGCAAGTATCTAACCAGTTAAGGTGCAATATGTCGAATTATATGTATACAGAACTCCCTAAAGGTTGAATAGCAACTACTGGCGACGGAAACTAATTAAATCCGAATGAAAACTAAACTTGAAGCTCACTTAAGTGTAACACGAACAGGTCTTAATTAGAATATATTGTATTTTTTTTTATCATGATACGTAATTCGAAATAGTTTTATTTACAATTTTAGAATTAAAAAAGACTTATTGTATGGAAAACTAGGTTTTATATACTAAACTGCATTTAAAAGCGATCACGCGGTTTTGTCATAGACATGTGACATGTTGACATTACGTGTTTAATATCATCTGTAACTAGGTGTGCTACGCGGTTTCACCCGCTACTAAATAAGAAAAAGAAACGAACAAACATATCGTAATCTTATATAGTCTATAATCTGCCTCAATAAATGAATTATTCAATACAAAAAAATATTTTTTTAATTCGAACCAGTAGTTCTTGAGATTAGCCCGCTCAACCAAACTAGTGCTTTAAAATATTAGTATAGATGTTAATAATAATCTTTTGTTTTGTTCAATTAATTATATTTATATTACTTTTAAATAAAATGTTAACTTAACGTATTTCTTCCCTACGAGAAATTTAAATACTAAATGTAACACTATAAAAATTGCTTACAGTATTTGTAAACACAATTCGGATGTTTTCGCATACAATGACATTTCTCGCATGATAGATTTGTGTCAAGAGTTTTTCACATAACCGACAATTAAGTATTTACATGATGGATCATTAATATAATCATTATTAATGTATTTACTAATTATTTATTATTCAGAAAGGCCTACATACATAATTACAGAAGTCCTTGAGTCAAAACCAAATAGCCATGAACTTCTGATTGAAGAACGAAATTTGTTAGAAAAAATACGCATTTTTTGTAAGGAAATTAAAACACATACAATTGTTTCATTATATTTAATATTTTAATGTATAGAATGAAACGCATAAATGTTATTTCTATTATACCTTTAGTACTAGGCGTTAACCGGCCGGTTGGAAATAGAAAGTCATGCCTATTTCATACAAACACAAGGACAATTGTTAAAGCACAAACCTATTGATTACTATGGTTCTTGTGCCAGATACCAAACAAATAATGACTCTATATAAAATCGCCTTAATAACAAAGTCGTAGTGATTTAAAAAAACAAGACAAATGTGCAAATTACTGAGGATATAACGATTCTATATTTATATAAAAAAATATCCATGCTGATTCGATTTGATTAAAATAATTAAAGCGTTTAAAAAAATATTTTTCCTTATGTTTTGTGTTATATATAATTACAATCGCAAATATCATAGGCAGATTTTAAATACTATAATTATACATTTATTGGAATGTCATTATTTAATTGAACTTGTTTTATTAGAATGTTGTTGTTTTTTTAGAATGAACGTAATTTCCTAAAATATTGAGAGAAAAATGTTATCTATCCAGAACTTTCTTTAGGTTTCGAATTCAGATCCCAGAGAATAAAATACCCTTTTATTTTATTAACTTAAAATACCAGAATTCTATTTTAATTCTTTTATTTTAGTATCATTAAAAACCTTCAGTTTAAAAATATAATTATACTTCTTTCAATTTCACAGTTATTTAAACAAATTGTATAGTTAATTTAAGTGTGAACCGCAAATAGCTAATCCAATTACTTTTTATGACTACGGAATGTTCTTAAAATCTAACCAGATAATGATGTCTAGAAAACCACTAACAAAGCCATAAACTATATATAACGGTGATATAAAAATAGTCTCAGCAAACGTGTTTTCCATACGAGGACATCTTTCTGCTAAATTTTTTAATTTATGATACGACGATATGGCGACTTAGGTTGTGTGAGGTCACATTTTTTGTCTAAATTGAGGGAAATATCTTAGTGTAAATATTTCGACAAATTGAGTTTAATACTTAAAACTACTTCTTATAACATAGTATGTCGTCTAACGAATGAAAAAGTAACAATTCGGGCTAGAAACGAGAAACACAAATACAGTGTCTCGTTAATAACCACGCCCTTTAGAAACTCAAAATGCGAATTCTATTTTGTTATTTCCACAAAATGCAAATTTGGCATTATTATTATTATTTTTGAATAATCATAACGGAATTTATACATTTTATTATCATTTTAAGGTCACTCAAAAAATAAATTAGTTATTAGGAAATATTTTACCAATTTACAGTTAAATCGATCTTTTGGTAGTATCTGTGGTTTATTTTAAAGTATACAGACATATCCATATAAAGCCGTCATTGGTAATAACACTCGTATAAAAACTTAACTGACGCAAATCTTGGGTTCAATTTAGAATTGGTTAAACTTATTCCTAGTCAAATACTGTTGCTAAAAATCTAAATTTGTTTAGGATTTACAATTTCTGCCAAACAAAATCTAGATAACTAATATCAGACAAATTAACAGGACCTACCTTTATCTATATCTATACTTATATATAAAATGAGATGGTGTGTCTGTTTCTTACTCAATCAAGCAAGAATCACTTGAAATTTTGCATGGATGTAGCTTATTTACCTCGTCTACTTATATGCTGCGTTTGAATTCTATATTTTAATATAACCGTATCTTTTTCTTGTATCTTTATAATATCTAAGCATTTGAATTGTATTTGTTTGAATTGTTTCGAAAACCATGTAATTTCGTAGCTTACCGTCTATACGGTAACAGTAGAACGTGTTTAATACAAGAATGCCAACTACTTAACTGGATCAAATGGTCACGTTTTATTTATAGTAATTTATAAATACTATAGAAATATAATATTAGTAAATGGCGCATAATACTTTGAAACTAATTGATATAAGTTTTTATTAAGGTTAAATCGTTGTTTGATGTATTTTCCTGAAATTAATTCTTCGTCATATTTCTAGTAGGAATGTGAGTAGGTAAACTTCATCTTTAATGCGTGGTATGTAGTAAATTATAGACTTTTTTATATAAAATATTTGAAATTGCATAGTTGAAATTGCATAAAGATTGACAGGTATTAGTTATATCCCACGGCTCTTTCACAAAAAGAGGAGATTTGAAATAATATTTGGCAATTACAGAAAATATCGAATAGTTCCATCCTAACGTAGCCATGTTTGAAGTTTGATAAGAAGTTTTATTATACACTTATTAAAAGCTAGGTCTACGGAAAGTACCTATTGACCAGCAAGTTTGCATTTAGCTTTTCAATTCGCATATCGAACTTATATATCTTGACACCACTAACTGTTGCCAGTGATTTCGTACGCACAGACTATAAAACAAAATAATACAAAAGATTAACACCCTTCGGGAAAGAATATATAAAAATCCTTTCTTATTGGGCGTCTTCATAAAATGACCCAATTGGTTCTTGCTTTAGTCTTTACGATAATTAGTGAAAAGGAACTTTACGAGAATTCCTTTCGCATTTATATGTAAAGACAAGTCATTGTATTAAAAATCAAATCAACGTATGTAGACTACTAGGTGTGCTACGCGGTTTCAACTGCTACTAAATGAGAAAAAAAAACAAACAAACATAGCGTGATGTTATATAGCCTATAGTCTTTTTCAATGAATGGACTATTCAACACAGAAATAATTTTTGAATTAGAACCAGTAGTTGATCAGATTAGTCCGTTCAACCAAACAAACTCAACAGCTTTATAATATTAGTATAGATTAAACTACTAGTACACGAATACTACACACAGCAACGAGCGAGTCTTGGCCAGAATACTGTGCAATCCTCGATGATATAAGTGTAGCGATTACTTGCACATTATTTCGCTTAATGACATAACTTTCATAAAGGTCAAATGGTGGCAATAAGTGGCAAGTGGATCGACTGAACTGGGTTATCGTAGTATGATTATGCAGCCGTTTATATATTAAGCAATACGCGCTCGGTGTTTGGATGATTGACCACTAGTTATTTTTCATATTTGTTAAACAGTAACTTCCGCTTACTGCTTTTGCGTCAGAGTTACACGCTAAACAACGCCATTCAGAGTGGTCTTAAAATTTGTTTAAAAAACAGAAGTAGCAGTCGATCAAACTTTGTTGAGGTCCACTGCTAGATATTTGTATCGTCATGGTTTTTTGCCAATAGTTACTGCTTGGCGTGTTGGTGACTGAAGTCGGTGTTAATGTAACACAAGAAAACCACTGCTGCCCATCTCCTGAATTTCACCTCTTATTCACCTAGTACGACACCCACGGGAAGAAAAACTGATGCTTTTCAAGACTATCTGATGGTATGTGGCCACAGCCACATCTGAAGTTAACTCTAGACAAGACTAAAGTACTACGAGAGCCACAGACGTGGTGATAGTGCTGTCCCTGAGGACTCAGTTCTAATGCCTCGTGTGAGTTTCTTTCCCATGGCAGAGTTACACTATTGGTTTAGTTATAGTTACTTATAAGTAAATATGTGGGGCAATTTCCAAATTTTTGATAACATTATCTCGCTCGTCAATTTGCACGAAACAAAAGAATCGGTTGTCAACAAAAGTACAAAATGTAAAGAACTGCTTTGTGTTGTGGCAAAAAAATCGATTGATCAACCAAAGTGTAAAAGGTTTTGTTGTTAGCCTATGTTAGCCTATTTAAATAGCCTGTTTTATGTTGGCCTATTTATATCATAGATCCCAGAAAAGAACAGCGCAAAGGTACATACCACATCTCAATTTTCTTACTTAATATCATAGTCGAAAGTTGTTATTCTTCTACACAAAAAAATCTATTATTCTCCTAAAAAAGAAATACTGATTGGATTTAAATAAAACTAGGCAGACATGTGGTTTATAACTAGGTTTAATACGTAGGATACTCTTCATCACATGAAACATTACCTAAGCAGGGGGAGTCACAAGAAAACAGCTCGTAGATTCATAATAAAGAATATTTCAACCTTAAAATATAAAACAACTCTAATATGCAGTTAGAGTAATGCTTTGCCCTAATAATCGTGTATTCACCTAGTTTTTAAAGTAGATAATTCAATACGGTTTCTACACAATGAAAGGTACCTATGGTCTTGGTGGAGCCATGAACATGGTATAATTACGAACATTACTAGATAACGCCCTTGTAACGATTTGACGAAACCTCAGCACCCACACGTAGATCTCAGATATGGATACCACGACTCATTACCGCATAATTATGAATACGTCTATGAGAAATATATTTTTATCATACGGGATCGTAGAACCTCGTGCGATTTTTATCTTAGTAGGCCTTGAACCACTAGCAAAGTTCATACCGCTGCATAAAATAAATAAGTGTCTTTGTATTTTTACAATAATAATCTGGTTTTGTGTTCGATTCTCTAGCAATGGGTTACTCAATCTTCGGGACGCCCTAGGGCGTCGTAGCACACAGTGATTTTTAACGCCGGGTTGAGAAATCATGTTTAAATGCGAGGTGATCGACTCAGAAATGTAAATCATTTTATTTTTAGGTTTTCTGTTAAATAACTAGTCAGTTTATAGTCAGGTCAATATAATATTAGTCAGTTTCATCTTTCTCAATTAAATTATAAGTTAAAGGTATTAGCATACCTTCACTAAAGCTTATAAAGCTTCTATGCTTTATCTTTTGGAAGAGCTTCACAAAAATACCTTTAAAGGAAGTCGCAGTGAAAATATGATTGAAATACACAGTCAGCACATAAGGCAGCCTTCTTAGGGTCTCCGATAAAATTGGGCGCATATAACTGCATCACATAACCACCAGTGTTAACTTTAGTGATTTTATATTCTACCTCTCAATCAGAACATCCAAGGTAAAAATTCCAGGTATGTCGAAAAATTAGAGAGGTACTCTGATTTTTCAAAATTACATGCGTATTAGAAAGTGAAGAAAAGTAACTTGCTTTAGTGGTGAAGAAACTTCTCATGAGAAGACCTTCAGCACTCGTTATTTAAAAAAAAAACTTTAATATTCATTAACAAAAAAGCAATAAAGGTAACTACGTAATATATAAGGATACATTAAATAATGAGTCCATGACCAAACTGCGAAACATGCTTACTAAGATAAAAAATCTAAGGTCAAAAATTCTCATAACTGTAAACATTTCAATGTAAATTTTATAGAGTGAGACTATTTTTATAAATATAGAGAACGTATTCTAGGTACTGTCAGACAATACTGTTGGTTCTTAAAAGTCATACGAATTCTAATTTAAATGCGTAGGTAATGCAAATATGTAGCATGAAGTATCTACCGTTGTTCTTGAGAATGCGTATTGCCAATATGTTGTGAGCGATACGTGTGTAAAGGTATGACCACACTACGCAATTTTATACGCAAGTAAAGGTTATAAGGGATTATATCGAAGAAATAAAACTGTTTTATTTAAATTGATGCTTAAATTGGTTATCTTATTTAAAAATTGCCGACATCTTATCATGTTCCCAAAATTAGAAAATTACGAATAGACCCAATTACGTAAGTATTATTTACTATACTTAATATGATTGTACTTGTTTTTGTGTTGAAAGCTATAGTTATAGTTATAAGTTATAGTGTTATAGTTATTTCAAATGACTATAATACTATAAATTATTATATATATATAATTACTTATAAGAGTATTATAGAGCCTT
>DWLI01003911.1:0-11350 GCA_018249915.1 Cecropterus dorantes dorantes
CATTAAAATCATCTAATTCATGCCACTTGTCTCGCTATGCACATTAAAGGATATTTTATAATATAGAAGTATCAAACGAGCATGTAATCGTGATGGTAAGTTACTGCCCATTAAGATCTTTAATAGACCCGAAATAAGTGTTCTACCTGAGGTCAACCACAGCTTAGCTGCCAGAGGAGTATGTTGAAACGCCTTAAATAAGTATTTTTCACTTTCAATACCCTTCAAATCAACAAAGCAGCGTTTAAAACTCATAAGCAAATATAATAAAAAGCAAAAGCAAAAAGAATAAACAAAATATAGCTTGGTTAGAACTCTCCGTAATTTGATTGCAAATGTAGCATTTTCGATGCCGTGCTCTGGTTTGAAAGATCAAAGACGGGCGTCTTCATCAACATGCTTTCGACACTCCGCTGAGTATATAAAAAATAAGATATTGCACTCCAATCAATCATAATTAATTATCATGTCACTCCGTTAACACCACATCACCCATCTCTTTTACTAGCGATTGATGTGTGATGATACAAGCCCTGTAACGAAAAATATTTAAAAGCAACAAAAACATATACTGTGGCCTTTATATTTTAGCGCAACATAACATAATTACGAAATTAAAAGCATACAATTACATGAAAGCTATTTCTAAACGCTCTATAACATTTATAACTTCAACCGCACTCTCTCTATGCCAACACAGTAGAATTTAGATGACGATGAAGTTCACAATGTTATACTTTATTAACATAGTATATTTCCATCCATAAATAATTTGATCACAATTGCACACGATTTTAGGTACATTTAGCCATAAGGGGCATAAATTTATAGTAAACCAAAAAATACTAGTAATTGGTAGAAATTGATAGTAATATCTACTTATACATAAACGAAAAGACACACGGTCAAAAGTTTATAAAAGGGACGTAATGTGTTCGAATTTTAAGCCTACTATAAATAATATAATGTTCAGGCAAACGGTGAATATTCTAAGAAATGTATTGTGCTCGCAATCTCATCACTTTCTATTAGGTGATATCGCGTCCAAACACTGCCGTATTACAAACACATTAGAATATAAAGTGTGCCAAAGTACGAGACAAACTGCACCATTAGATCATATATTCGGCATATCATATTCTATTGTTCTCACAAATATAACTGGTAGATATAAGCTTTTCAAGAACTCTAAACGTCGTAAAATTAAATTCTATCGCGATTAACTAACCTGAAGGACAGGTACATTTTATATTGTAAGTAACAGTTGTATAAGGCATTAAATATTTTGTAACGAAGTAGCTCATTTTACATTCGTTATTAGGCAGTGAACTAAGTTTTAAGTTATTTAAAAATGTACGTAAGTTCCAGCCCCAAGGGGTTAGAACGACATAGGCATCGTTACCACAGTCTCGACCTTCGCCTGTTTAAAGTCACGGCTTCCACGCAAAACCGTTAATTTCAAAAGGAACACCATTTAAACTGTTTCTATTGCACGCCACAACTTCATAAATCGGCACGATATTCTGCGCTACACGAAAAACGTCTAAGGTTTAACTACTGGAAACTAATTCGATTAGGCGGTGAGATCGCGGTGAGTCATTGTCGATTTCTAATGCATATTTGTATGAGGTTACACGTTTCGAAGATCAAGGCTATCTTCGAGATGAACTCGAACGCGACGATCGTGCGCGATAATGTAAACGTGTTTGTTTCACGTGTCTCGATACGACATTGTGTCCTTGTTTAATGGTGAAATTTATTACCGTAATTATCTTATCCATATATAATGAAAACGATTGTTACGAGTGACTCTAAATTGCGTATATTTGCAAAAGAATAGTTTGAAGAAGTAAAAATAGATAATAATTGAATTTATTATAATTTTTGTCTGTCTGTTTGTCTGTGTATTTGAAATCGCATTGAACAAAGTAAATGATTTCAGAGGACTGAATATATAATTATTTCTATCACATTACTTCGAGTTACACTTAGTATCTATTGCATTAAAATCCAGGAACTTTATTAGAAGTTACTACAATCACAATTATGTAACATTATTTTAACTGGTGAAACTGCAAAACCCAACTAGTTTATCGTACAAATGAAGTAATCATAGCAATATTTTGTTTCAGTAGAAACAAAATGCCACCACGACTCATTAGCCAAGAATGATATACCCACTCAAATAAAATTTTATTCGTCTGACAAATTCCAGGCGCGAATTTATTTTTCCCGTTCCATTAGTAAGTCCAAAGCTTCGTGATTTATAAGGCAGTAGCTGGCTATAATAAGATCTTATCACGGCAGGCCTGACCCTGAATTAAATTTACCGGATTGACTAAACTTTCTGTTATTAGTCACTTGTCAAGCTCGCCCTTTGAAATAGCAACTTTTACATCTTTATCGGCTCGTCGCTGTATAATTAATTAATGAAAATCAGCTGTTTTATTTAAACATTTTTACATCGATCTAAAATAAATTCGTGACGAAGTCTATATGAGACAAATATTCGGAAGTAATCAGGCCTTTCTGCCAATAAAACTTTTACTAAGCGGAAAATCGAATATTAGACCAGCAGTACGCAAACCGGCACGCAATCGTTCCGTTCACCAAAGAAATGGAAGCCATCAACTTGTGTATTTATTCCGGCCATTTCGCTATGTCGTAAAAGAATCTTTTACCCGCATATAGGTCAAGCAGCTACTACGCACTTTTCAGTAACAGCACTCAAAGAATCATAAACTGCTCTGCCCACAGAAGGCAGTGATCCCAAACAAGTATTTTCAGAACATTCAGCGCACAATACGAACCGGACTGAAAGGACCGCCTCGGGCATTCCCAACTCATTTTTCTTGTCGATTTTTTCTTTTGTGATGAAAAAAAAAGAAAGAAATGTTCTTTCTTTTTTTTTCAATTCCAGCAAAAATACAATCAAAGGTTTCGTTTCTTAGGTTTCGATTGGGAGATTCGATTTTTTTAAGATTGATCATTCAAATTATAAATTAATTGAGAAGACCGAAACCCTTGCAAATAACATTATGCATCTACTATTTTTATGTAAACTTTGACGTTTGTTGTATGAAGTTAGATTATTGAAACTTTTTGCACTGTCACTTATTTTAACGCATAAAACATAATATAAAAAGGTTTGCCCTAATAAATTTAGAATAAAAAAATATTAAGTCACGCATTGCCTTAAACCTTCTCATTTAATACTCAATACTGGGCACTAATAGATTGATGACTTGATTTATTGCAACATTTACTTCGTCATCCTCGGTAGTATCACAACGTAAATGATTTAAATCTTGTCCCCTCGTTGTCGCAGTGGCCTTGTGAGCGGCCGAGACCCTGCATTTGTGCGGCTTGACTATCGTAATGAGCGGCTTACTCGATGCTTAATAACATCACTAAGTATTTAGTCAACGTGCTAAATAGGATTTGCTCGAATAAGCTATTTAATAACTTAAAGCCTACCTGACGCTTCGGACGTTACAGTGTATATATAAGGTACTAGCTTATACCCGCGGCTTCGCCTGCTTCGATCACGTTTACCACGGTAGTGAGTATCCTATGTTCTGTATCTGTGTGCCAATCCCGGTATCTGTGTGCCAAGTTTAAGCGAAATCCGTCTAGTATTTTTATCGTAAAAGAATAACAAACAAAAGTTTGCGAGGATGTATGTGACATCTTCACAAACCTTGGCCTTAATAATATTAGAAGTAGGATACTATTAATGTGTGTGTTAGCAGGTATGGTGTAAGGTCTATTTCTTGTCACGCGGATTTATGTTTGGGCTACGGATATGGGGTTGTTTCTTTACCGCTGCAGTATCCACGCATCCCGCAGTCGTGTGGCTTACGTGACTGGATATGTATCTATAACGTAACGAAGGACGCATGTTTAATAGAATCGCACGCGGGTATAGAACCGCGTGATAAGAAAAAAGTCTTGCAGTGAGTCCTACTTGATTAAGTTGGAACACTTACACTGTTGTAACCAGGATATATTGAAACATTGCTTCAAAGCAGCAGAAATAGATGGTGCCAGAAATTGACCGTGCCGTTAATATGTTAATAGTTCTTTATGGTTTAACTGAATTAGTCAAACTATAAAAAACTATTAATATATTAACTATATCGATTAATAAATTTCTCAGAGCCTTTTATGTGTTATTCAATAAAAGCCAGACTCTTGTCATGTTAATTATGTACGTCATTCTGCAATCACCATATTACATGTGTCTGCTACATAAAAATATAAAAAGACCTACGTTATTAATCGTCTTTACTTAGAAGACTTTCAATTTTATTACTAACATATTTTACTAATTATTACGCTTACGTGACACGAAATATTAAATATCGCTTAGTATTACCTAATCGCGTCTGATCGTAATATTACATAAATGGTTTAATGTAGAAATTGTAAATCCTAGAAGCTAAAAGAGGCCCCCGGAGACAATTTGCGAGATACCGTTTCCCTCTAATCCCAAGAGAAAAATACTGGCTTATTCGGCGCAAAAATTCGCGGTGCGCACGAATAAATCTTAAGCCTCTACCGCCAGTATTTTTGCGCTGTAAAATGTAAGAGAATGCAATGACTGCAATATTTCCTGTATAAACATGAATGGCATCATTTTTGCGAACCTTGTTTGGATTTTTCTATGTACTTACGAGTACATATATGTAGGTATTCAAGTATTTGGTTAAAGTTGTCCATATGCCTGCGTATATGTCTGTGTGGGTGTGTGTGCGTGTATGTGTGTGAATGTATTTATAGATATTTCAATGTGTATATTTTTATATAAGAGAGTAAATAACACATGAATACGGCGATCATATAACATTAAATTCACGATAGCACTGCAATTTATGACTGCGCAATGTTGTCTGCGAGCAGAACAAACGCTTTCCGTTTTAGTCAAGTAATATTGCACCTGCATTCTGCATAGTACTAACTTTCATAATAGAAACCATTTTATAAACATTACTTATAATAAAATATAGTTAACTGTTATTTAAATGTTAAATTTATTGAATTAATGTTAATGTAAATTAATGTTTAATATACTGCCTGATCTTAAAACAAATTAAGTTAAAAAATAATGAACGCCCGATTCATCATAAATATTTAATAATAAAAAAAATCAAATCATCTGTGAAATAGGTACGAAAGACCCGATGAAGAATATACATAAATGAACTCATGATCAATAAACGCCTGATCTGTGTTGAATGATGATGGCCAGTTTCTTGAAAAAAAAATTGTGGAACATATAAAATACTGTTTATTTGCCTGATAGGCACAAATCAGCACCAATTTTGCTTTCATTTAAATAAAATCTCGTCAATTGCATCAAGAAGCGAACTTAGGATAAAACTTGTTATAATTCATAATAATTAATTATAATTCAATATTCAACATTCAAAAAACAACAAAAGATCGTTTTCGTAAAATTCGTTATATTCATAAAATCTGACAAGTTAGTGACGCGCCGATCCGAATCGATTTTTTACACAATCTGATCGCATGCATACAATTTGAATCGATCCAAAGCTATTCCATTTTCGTGCCGATCAATTCCAAAACATAAAAATGGGATCATACTTATAGCAGTTTACTCTCAATTACCTACACACATTATTTTAGGCATTACAAACATTTATCATATATACCACGCATATCTACGTGGAAAATATAAGTTTTACCAAAACGATAGAAAACGACAAATATAGAAAAGCACTTACTCAGCACTAAAAACGCTTGTTTACTTGTGTTAAAATATACAAGGAACCCTGAAAACCGACTGCGTAGTTTAATAATTACGAGTATATCGCTCAATAAACCCGCAAGAGTAGGCATTTTAATTGAGTAATTCAAGTTATTCGTAACATTTACATAATTTTTCTATTGTTCATACAGCATAGTATATAAAATGTTGAAGAATTTTATAATTAATCGTCTTTTAGGTATATAATACAGAACGTACGTACATCCGTACGGCTAATCGGGTTGCCTAATTAGCAGAGAATCCCAAATAAGTTTACATTTTTGTAACATAATTAGCTATTTTTAAAATAATATATTTTTTGAATTTATAAAATGTTAAATATGATAAAATTTTTCGAACATATAAAATGTTTAATATGGTAACATTTATAAAAAACTAGAACTGCAGGTAGAGCTTGAGCTGCTTGACCTCTCGTAATATGCGTCTTTACATACGCCGGAGGTCCATGAGACTGGTTAATGTGACTTTTTACTTGGGAAGAGTAGGAGTACGAATGGTAGAAGAGGAGGAACTGTACTGTGGCTATTGTTTTATAACACGAATGAAACCGCCCGACACGTCTAGTAAACAAACAAAATTATAATCGGCATTCGTCACCTGACATATTACACGTACAATGGACCGGAAGTTATTATTAAACCTGATGAGCGGGCACTATATAACCGTCATGATGGATCGCTAGAAAATTGTAATAAAATCCGATTAATGCCTTTATACAAGTTTTGCGTGGTTTCGTTTACTGCCATTCTTGACTTTGAACGACATTACCCTTATAGTGGATAAACGGCAACACTTAACTGAAAGCCACGTAATATTTGTTTGGCGTCAGCAATATTTACCCGACTGCGTCTGAAGGAGGGTAATGTTCTCGAGCGTATGTATGTATATATGTTTGTATGTATTTCCGTTTTTTTGGCACACGCTACAGCCTACACGGCTTGACGGATTGTGACGTGTAACATATCACTAAAATTGTCTGTTTGGAGAGTGACATAGGCGGTATAATTTAAAAAAATGGCGCCTGCAAATAGAGGAAAAACTGAGGAGGAGTGACGACTTTTTTACTTTCATGACAATATGGATATCAAATAAAAGTTAATAGACCATTCTAAATATATATATTAGGTATACCTTTACTTGACTATGTTGACAAAAACTGATATAAAGTGTTAATTTAAATATATCATTATGAACATAGTAATCTTTTTAAGCAGTACTTTGTAAATATATAATTTAAAACTAACCACTATGGTATCTTATCTATGAATCCAATCTAAGATTACTGTAATTGATTGTATATATTTATATATAATTTAAATTCGTATTTTTTCGACATATGAAAAGTCGACATATATCTTACTTTATTTTCCAGCGTTTATTTATTTTTAACGCTTAACGCCAACGTTTGCTGCGCCAAGTGAAAAACGCTTGAGACAAATGTTCATGGCCCTCGGCTTAGGGTGAATAACTGAAATCTTATGCGATGACGTACGTAGCATAATGCCTGAATTTGACGATCTGCCACGCA
This sequence comes from Cecropterus dorantes dorantes, assembly GCA_018249915.1. NCBI lineage: Eukaryota > Metazoa > Arthropoda > Insecta > Lepidoptera > Hesperiidae > Cecropterus > Cecropterus dorantes. The sequence continues at coordinate 7,323 of DWLI01003911.1, forward strand.
CAAGGTTGGGGTCGATTCGACAGCTGTATGAAAATAGCTCCTCTTTTCAAACATTGTGGAATCAGATAAAGTTATCGATGCTAAATTATAATGCCGCCTTCATATTTATATATTGCAGTTCTAATATATTATCTTTTAAATATTACGTATCACGACTATTATATATAAATATATTCAAGGAATCGTAATAAATACTACTTATACTTCAGGTGCTATTTATTGTCGGTACACATACATAAGACTCTCTATATAAGTATAATCATAACTAATATTTTAGATGTCATAAAAATATTATTGAAATAGAACACGAGCATAGTATGCCGTCACTGCCGTCCATGGTTCTATAACCAACTCCAAGTCAATGCCAAAAAATGCCTCATATGTATGTCCACCACTATTCTCATAAGTCCACCGAAACGTAAAGACGTAAGAACAGGCAAGAAATACATGGTTTTTCTCCCCGCCACCGCAGTTTCGCCGTGACCACGATCCATGTAACTGGGTCGAAATATCGGCAAAAAGAAATTCAAAAAACCGCATATCGTGAGTACCCGTAACATATTAAAAAAATACATGGTTGTTGTAGTACCTCTCAGATTTAACCGCAGCGGTTCTTACAAGAACGTTAAAATGTGCATTAGAAATTTTATTTCTCCATCAGTGTGACCTTAAAAGACCTTTACCATTGACATCCAGACGTCTGAAATATTTACTTAATTATGCAATGGAAGAGCGATTTGATTATTCAGAAAGGCAACACTTATTCAGAAAGGCAATAAAACATAGTTTATCACCACTATGCAAGTGACCTTTATTTTTACTAGTTCCTCATATCGGATTTGCTATAAACTGTTACGACTCCTAGTGTACACATCCAAGACTTACTATCGCGCAGTTCTGTAGTAAAACCTTATCAAAGTCTGTAAAAGTGGAGAAAAATGCCTGCCATTCGAAAACAATTTAAATAAAAATCTTTAATATATTATATGCTTTCTTACTTAAAACAATGCGAACAATATATTTAATACTTTCATCGTTTCTGGTAAAACTTACCTTTTTTTCTCTTTAAAACCTATTAATCATGTAATTTCAGCACATAATTCAACACAAGACGTGTTAAATGTGATACAAAAATATGTAATACAAATTACCGAACTAACTAGAAGGAAATAAACCTGTTCATTAATATGATTTTATACAAGATTTCATTCGACTTTTATCCCAAAGAACTAACCTAACCTAATGTATGGCTTCCGTAAATATGCGTTCTGACTCCACAGTCACAAAGGTACAATAATAGAATGCAGGAAGACAATACAATAAAAACTTACAAAAGCCAAAAACAATAGTAGTGACTTGATATAGTTGAGTGCCGAGTGGCTCTCCAGAACCGTGTCAAAAGTGCTCGTCTATAAATAGAGCCTTCACTTACCTCGTCACCCCTCAAGACTACATTAATTCATATTACGCCCATTTACACCCACTGCCTGTAAACGTTAACGTCCGCTCCGTAAACTCAGCGGAATAAGGAAATTCGAAAATTGTTATGCTAATCCCTCATAGACTCATATAGAAAATAATTTATTTTTGGTTAGAACAATTCGACTTTGAAAGCATCACCGCTACACTTGTTATAACAAGTGTTAAGCGTTACTGTGTTCTGATTTGAAGGGTGTAAGGTAGAAATACGTATGTAAATAAAGCGTTCTGACTTTGTATTGAGAATTAACAACGCATTCGTGCCCTACTTCAGGTAAAACTCTAATCATATCTGGAGTTGATTACAGATCATAATGGTGTAAAAAATGAACTACCTTTATATTTCTTGTATATTTTTTTTAAATTGTCAGATTTTAAAATGTACCTAGTACCTAGTCTATCTTTGTGTTAAATGAGCGTCAAAATTGGGTTACTTTCCAAGATCAGCCAATGTACACAAAGTCAAATATATAGGTCGCAAAGTATTTTAAAATCCGATGCTAAGATTTTTTTAATAGGTCTTGCGAGAATTTAAATATCATATCAGAAAATATATAGAATAAATTGTGTGAAACGGCACAAAATAAAATGTAAATCATGTATATTTTATTTCTATGTAGAGGGTTTGTAAATAGGAGAAGTGCGTTATGCAGTATCTTATTTTTGATGAACGAATTATTCAAAGCTGTGGTAGACCATTCACGTTCCATACCATTTTTGTGAAGAATCAAGATTGCATGAAAATACCTCTATTAAAAAAATCGACATACTTTCATAATAATTACGTTATTGATGTCGTTCAAATATCATATTTGCGATATGGCAATAATTTCCATCGGACAAACACTTTTATTTGTAAAGCTCGCCAGTTGCCACTAAATACTTTACGATACATTAATATTGATGGAGCTGTCAGCGACATCGAATAATATTGACGTCCAAATATGTATTCAGAATCACGCCCTTGAATATAAATCTCCATTACAAGGTAACACGATATGAATAAGCATTCGCGGATTCGGTTTGGGAGAACCCTTTGTATGGAAACAATATAACTTCTTTACCAGTTTCTTTTCTCCGTCCTTAAATGCATGTATTGGTTTGATGCAATGTTCATACAAAGACAAACAGACAGACAAAATATATAAAAAATATAGAAGTTTCTATTATAACTTATTATTAGTCTCTAATCTATTTATTTTGCAAATATATACGATATACAAACACGCGGATCATTAATTTTTATTATATTATGGACATTGTTTAATTTTCTTGTACAGAAGATATAAAAACTTGAAGTATAAAAAGTTTTAACTTTTAATATTATTAGTAGTAAGTTACAGCGGTCATAAAAAGTAGAGCGATGGCCTGACGATTTCGAATAATGGTTTACAACAATGGAAACAACATGGGAATTGATAAACTAGTAAGGGCGACGACCCTAAACTATTTTTATTGTAGTCAAAGTTAGCCAATCAAGACCAAAATATTCATTTGAAGTCGGAATTTTTCATAGTAGAAAATACCACCTCTGTCACACATTTTCCATGGCGATATCTAAATTGGTCTCAAGGTTCCAAAGCAACTGTGACCCACTTCAGAAACAACTCGTCTTATTTAATTTTTTTCAAGACAAAAATTACAAAGAGAACCTCTCAAACCATTCCCAGATTTCTACTACTACTCGATTTATTTTTAGCTCGCGGGAAGTTAGTCGGATGTCATTGAAGCTTAAGTTGTCACTTGCGCCAGTTTTGCCTACCAAATGAAAAAGACTTGGTGACTAATGATTATTCAAGATGAAATGGAAAGCAGACGTTTTCGGGTGTCGTACTTGTTTGTCTTGTGACGCCTTGTTGGCGATAACCTTCACCAAAGTGGTCTCTTCTGTGTGCCTTTATTTTGATATTTTTATTCTTCAATCATATCTTACACATCATATCTTTAACAGGTTAATAATTACCCCGTTACAAAGTATGATTATAAATAAGACTCTAAACAGATGCTTCAATATTTAAAAGGTGATAACGTAGAGGCTATTTCCGAATAAATTCAAGTGATGTCGATTATAACATTAGAGTGCAAAACGTTTTGTCATAACAGATAATATGTTAACATAAACTAACGAAAGAATAAATATCACTAAACTAACGAGTTGCCATGGTAATTCCTATACAAAATATTATAGGGCCAGCAGTTGCACTGAAAAGAATGAATGTGCCTGCACCGGTTGGTTAGGAAAAGCCTCTGTGAATAGGCTCATGTTATTATTACGGAGTTACGATTTTTTTGATTTACTTTATTCTTCTAAAGGTTACGAGCCATAAATGTTGGATCTGGTCGAAGATTAGTATTTTATACAAAAGTATTAAAATCTCCAATAAACAAGAAATCCTTTCTCCATTGATAGCATGAAATCAGTTTTGTTATAATTTGACTTCGCCACACATATTGGAGCATGCAGTCCACCTAATGGTAAGTGGTCACTGCCACCCATGGACATCTGTAAGTAACTTCATATAGAACATAAGTTCTATCTGAAGTCAAAC
>DWLI01003912.1:0-11350 GCA_018249915.1 Cecropterus dorantes dorantes
ATGGCGTTACCATGGACAGAAATAATGTTATTGACTTAAGTTATAACGAAGTTAAATGGTGAAATTAACACATACTGTAGTTGAAAAGAAAATATTAGGTACTTACTTACTTATTTAGTATAGCAGGCATAACATGATAGGTAAATGTATCCTCGTAAAGGTGTATCCTCGTATTTGTATCGTAAAATATAAGCAACGCTTACTAATGCCGTATTTTAGGTCTTTCACTTCCGGTTACGCCTTTTTAGTGATTCAAGAGTATCTACGATTTAAAAAAGTGAAGTAACTTCATCGGTATTCAGAACATGTTATTTCCAGCTTGATGTATGCAGATTTGTTACACGATAAGAAGTAGGTAAATGTTATATAAGTAATGTTAGTATTTAACACTTCTCATCTGTATTTACTACTTTCACAATGAACAAAACATAATATAGTTGAAGATAATATTTGTTTATTCTCACCACCTAATTTCGTAAGGAACATTAAACTTTTTTTAACTAATGGATGTTGCCAAAGTGTACGCAACCCACACTAAATTGGAAGTCTAGTAAAAATCGATCGTAGAAGCATTGATTGCTGCTTCCGAGGATTAAGTTGGCATTCCTTACAATAATCTGCTAAATCCTTATAACGTCCTATAAACTTATCATAAAACATATCTTTATTTATAAAAAAATGAAAAGGCGTAGGCTTATAAAAGATAAGTAAGTTAAAATGAAAATAACTTACTTATCTTTTATAAGCCTACGGGGACACTTATAAATAATATAATTGTCAGCTTCTATACTAGTATATTGTGTATTATTTTATAGCCGGACTAGGAAACTAATTCGTTTAGATTATCGATAGTGCTTCGTAATAACTATTTATTGTATGAAGAATCTTCACAATCAATAAGATTCAATAAAATGGCAATGACGTAGATTTCGGTGCATTTAATGCAGCTTTGCAAATAACGTACCTACGTGTACCCACGCAATAACAACGACCTTTTTATTTGAAATCTTATCGGCAATACATATCCGATGAAGGCAAATATTGATCTACAGGTTTTTGACTTCCAGAGGTGTTTTATTATTTACCTGCAAAAATATTTCTAAGTTTGCATTAACACGTAACAGACAATTTTATCTTATAATTTTAATTTTTTGTGCGTTATCATAACTCATCATATCGATTATTTGGGCTAGCAAAGGCATTGAGAAGAATAGAAGTGAATTAAAGTTTTGATAAATTTAGGAAAAGCTCTTGCAGAAGAGGTAGGCCTAACCGGCCTTCATGAGGTCCACTGCTATTTATTGGCCTCCTGTGATGCGAGTGATCGCCAATATGTATATGAAAAAAAATAAAATGAACATTTCATTACTGGGGCATTTACAAATTGTGACTTTCAATATGTTTTTCTTACACTATCACCGGATCGGAACACGACCTCAACTGAGAAGAAATTCAGCGGGTTTATTTTTTTGTTTGTATAATATATGTGTTTTCAATATTACAATTTGTTTTTTACATTGCAAAACAAGCTGTATTGGTGACCACAATAGACCACAATGAAGGATATACAGGAAGAAGTTGCTATCCGTTTCTTGGACTTTGTCCTTTAGTTGTCTTCTACGACATCGAATGGGAGGAAGAGGTTGGAGCAACGCACATCGCACGGAACAAGGAATAGCCCAGATTATTTTTGTCATAACAGATCTTCATTTTGTTACAATGTTGATTGTTGTGAGCGGATAAACATGAAGTTATTTCAATAGTACCATGTTGTACTTGTCTTTGAATACTTGTGTGCAAGACGCCAACGCAGTTTCGACACCTCAGCCGGACGTTGCATGGCATGCAATATGCGTTTAGACCGCTAAATTCTCCAACAAGATTTGATCGTTTTCTTGTCAGTGAAAGCCTCAAGTCATGTTTAACAAACATCTAAATATCAATAATGCCTGTCGACGTGGTTCGAGTGCGAGACCTCCGAATACAGCAGCTGGACAAACAAACTCGGTATACACTAGGTATTTTGTAATTAAAACTGTAACAATGACATCAGCTCTATATTGCAAATATTCCACTTAGCTACAGACTGTACTTTTTGTGCCGGGTCGAAAGATTCCCACCATTTCTTATGGCAAGTCTAAAATGAACGGTAAATGCTCTACATACAACATAGGTACACTGAGGAAAGAAATGGTCCTACGCGTGTCATCCACCCTCGCGTTTGTTCCGAGTGTGCATGTTTGGTTTAACACCTACTCTGTAAATATACGTTCCTTTAGCTAAATGCGTAACTGCCTACTTAGTCAAAGCTTGCCAAAAATCTATTTTAAAACCAGAACGGATACTCATTAACTTTAAGATTTTTGCCAATTGAAAATACAATAGGTACTTATGCTATAGGTAGTGCTTTTCTGCGATTAGTAAAGCTTTAATGTTTACACGTGTAAACGCTTTGAGGTAATGGCAGCTTGTCTGGGTAATTGTTTATTTTATATTTAAGAAAAAAATTGTGGCTCCAACTTTTCATTTTAAAAATAAATCCAGTGAACTTGTTTAAGTATTCAAATATTTAATTCGTTTATTTCCGTACGTTTACAAGGATACCAAATTGTAATATAAGTAAAAATAAATAAATTGTAATATATGTGGTAAAATTCATTATACAAAATACCCAATTACGTATGAATGTTATATGTTAATTACTTTATTAGAAAATGTTGCCGTATGTAAAATGCCCAAATACCGATGTTGACGGTTCTGTGAGGATTGTGTGACAGCGAACGCGGTCTCTCTCGATTACTCATACAGGTGACGTCATCGATTAAGGCATGAGTAACAAACCGGTAAAAATCATATGTATTGGTAAATAAATGCGTTGATGTAGACATCGGGTATTCTCCGAAGCTGTTATGTGAAATATCGAGGAAATCGTATAAGTCATATGTATTGATCAGATGATTTCTGTTTCATCACATTGTTGATTCTTAATGCTCCAAATGTTTAAGTTTCAATCGAGGGCCAGTCGTCTCATCGTGTTTATTTACTACCTTTTTACTTTCGTCTGGCATTGAGCAACGGGGTCATCGTGATAGTTTATGTTTACAAACATCGTACTTAATTCTCAAGTCTTAGTAAAAAAACTACATTTTAAGTTTAAAAGTTTCTGGGATTAATATCGGTTCTTTGTGAGATTTAAACGTTTAAACTTTTAACGTATATTTATCAAGTTTGTGCACGTGAATTAAAACTTTTTCGCTGAATGATATGAAGCAGCTTGTGTAATGTTAAATTATAAATAGATATTACGTGTTTTACAGCGCATCCTACTGACGCTATTAAAATTTATGTCTGCGAGTACGGTTGCCGTGTCGAGGTACCTACAAAATATAAATATTGAATATAGAACACCAACTATACTATAGTTACCTATATATATATTAAAGCAAATAGACCTCTGATAACGTATTCAAGATAAGCTAATAAATATTGGATTGATAAGTATCTTTTCTATCTTATGACATGATATACCTACCTCTAATTTATATTAACATATCCAGCACATTGACAAAAATCGTACATCGCGGGAGGTCTTGTACTACAATGGTATTACTTTTATGTGCTTACATTATCATAAAATCACATTTAGATGAGTAGATAGATATCGAGTGAGTAGGTACTTGTACCTCCTATCGCATTAGTACATATGTACCTATAATACATTAATTAGATCATATTCATGATTCTTAAGTGATTTTTTTACCGTGGTAAGTTTAAAAATATACGAAAAATATCAATTATTCTCATCAAGTCAAAAATAAACTCATTTGGGCTCAAAAGTGATATGCATTAATACTTATACCTTGCTACCGTTTTCTAATAAAACATGATGAAGGAAGACGTAAGCTGTCAGCTGAAGCCAGTCACGACCTTTTGATTGGAGTCGATGTTCCGAGCAAGGCTGCGGAATGTCGTTGAGAACAATGTCATTGTAATAAACGCGTAAACGTGTCGGTGAAAATAACGTGAATGTTTCAAGTCAGCCACCGGCCGTTACGCAACGCTTCTATTTTTCTCAAGTTTCTATAAATATTTTTCGTTTCATGGTAATGTTTTGCGTATGTTTTACTCTTTTATTTTCCTACATCTGTTCATGTTTGCCTTTGAAACAACTAGTGTTACCGACATTATAACAAATCATGAAGGCCTCTCGTTCTCCTGTCTTTTGAAAGAATTTGGTTGATTTTTTAAGTTTTTTGGCAAATATCAGTGCTTTTGATAAATATAAGATACCTAAGGCTAGAAATTTTGTAACAAATGATTTAACGTAACGTAAACAATTTTGTTGAAATGTTTCATAAAATGGTAAAATTTAAAGTTATAAAAGTATTAATTAGGATCGTATTAAACAGTTTTATTTGCAGTTTCCATGGCTCGGTCGGTATAATTATTTATTGTCGATCATGCGGGTTTTGCGTGTACGTCCCGATATTACATAGGTTAATTATACAGTTCGTTTTTTTATAATCTCCTTAACCTTTTAAATACGCACAATATAATTTGCTTTCACTCATACGTGTCGAACTTATATTACTTTTTAGCAAGAGGTAAATACATCAACAAAACCCTATTACTGTTATTACGTATCATGACGGTGTACTTTGCAACGATAGGGAAAAACGTAAAAAATGATTGTTTTAAGGCAATGTAATAAACTTGTATTAAGGGCTCAGGCAGAAACATTTCAATAAAGAAACTGTCGTTTCAAGGACATGCGCATAAAGTAAGTTACGTATCCGTAATCCCGGGTCTCGACACCAATGATTCGTATCCCTACTCGCGAATCTATTATTTTAACGATCCAGCACATCTCTAGTTACAACTAACAAAATAATTACTGTGATATATTTGGCTTCAGTAAGTTTCCACTTTGTTCTATCAGATCTTTAAAACAATATGATTACATATCATAAATCAAAGATGAAATAAATGGATTATGAATTGATAGTATCATAACTGATTGATCTTTGATCGTGTAGTTAAATTAGAGAAATCAACTCTGCGAAAACTCACAATCGATTAGGTTATTGTTTATCCTTTGTAAATAAACGAAAGTTTGACTCTGAGGCGCCTTTCACTAATATCTTTTGGTCCAGCACTTAGATCTTTAAAGAGATAAAATAGATCGCAGCGTCCGAATACTTATCGAGTGCGGTCAGTGAAGCTTTGCTCGAGAGAAAATAAATCTTCAATTGGGTCAATCAAATGCCACGCCACTCGTGCTCTGGCGAAATGCTTAATCGCCTTTTTCTTTCGCCCGTTCGTAACAATATGATCAGTCATATTCAAAAACTAAATGAATATCCTTGTCGACTGCATGTACCTATCACAAGTGCATATTCGTATTTAATTAAGTTTGTGTAAACTATTTAAAAACTTGCATATCCAGGCCATTGAAAGTCACGACATCAAAATAAGGAAAATAAATCTTGAAATTATTCAGGTCTTTTATAATTATATAGTGTCACGGAAAATACGTAAAGTGGGGAGATCGTTTCAATTGAAAGAATTCATTAAAATTGTAGGAGTCAATTTATGTATACACATTTTTATTTCTTTTTCAGATGGCACAGTTGATAACTGTGCGACTGAATAAGTCAGAACAACAGCCACTCGGCTTCCGGCTGCAGGGCGGCAAGGATTTTGGTACACCTCTCGTTGTTCAGAAGGTTTGTATACAACTTTATTATTAAGTTATTGTAGCAGGTGTCGACACGGATAACCTGATGGTTACGGGTTACTTGCTTCTTTTAGAATGAGAAGTTACATCACACCCTTATGAACATTTCAGCTATGTTTGTATGTGTAATAGAAAGAGAATTATCCTACTCAAAGTTACTTCAATATTACTATCCTGGTATGAAATTCACTATATCGCATGCCATAGCTTGTAAAATTAAAAAATACAAATTTTATCAAAACTTTTTGTGATTTTTATAAAAACATATTTTTAGAGACGTTTTGAGTCTAACAACGTAAACAGGAAATTTATTTGTGTAATGTACTGTTTCTTTTACAGTTATAAATTAAGCTTTGCGGTAACATAACACATCGTGGAAGTATGTACTTAGACTTTAACTTGTTAGGCTTGTACATACACCGCCCACATTAACGAGTAGGTATTTCTGTCGAACGATCGCGGATCGATGCGACGCGACGGCAAAAACACCTCCGGTATACCATCTGCCGTAATAAGGACATAAAAAACCATTCAGACGATAGAGTTTGTTCGTAGAACTATGGCGTGTCCGCTTATGTTGAAATAAAGCCTTATTCATGTTTATATTTAGAAACGCTACAGGAAAATCTGTAACTACAGCACTCTTAGTATTTCTGCATAATGAAAACAAACATAACGGATGCATAACCGCATATATTGCAAACTCTCTATGTTTCCTATTTGTTTGTATAACTCCTGTCTGATTTTGTTTGTAAAGGCGCCTTGAAGTAAGTTATAGGTTCGTGATGCCTTTTCTACGTTTCGTACCTTTTAGATCGCCTAAGTAGGTGCATAAAAATTGACAGATTTTAATGATTCTCATGAGGCTTTTCCCACCTCATTAAAACAATCAGGCCAGGGTAGTTAACAGTTTTGACTAAATAAACATAAAATCAAACCATGATTAGAAAAAAATATTTCTGAAATTTATGTTTCTATTGTCAGAAAAAAATGATGTTTGGCACATCCAAACATTTTTGAATTTCTTGATGTTTCAAAGCTTGTTTTACATGGATCATTAAATAGTTCAGTACTTTTATGTTTTTATGTAAGGACGTTTATGTTTCGTTATACGGATCACACTACAGATTGAAAACGATGTATATTTGCAGTATAAAAAACAAAGTTTATAATAAATTGTAGTTGGCCAGACACAATAATGATACTGCAATTCATGTCACGGATAGGTACTCGTATTTACATTAAAAATCAAGCTTTTTCTCACGTAGATATTGTTTGTTCCGTTACAAGTAATCTACACTAGACTTGCGACCTAACCTATTATTTATTTTGTGAATACATTTGTACTTGTTTTTCTTAGATATTTTTAAATTACATTTGTCACTCTTTATCAGTTGCTTAGCAAGTATTCAAGTAGGCGGGTGGGTGATTAGTTATCCAAAGGAGCTTTTACCTCTCATTAACTGTTAGTTGGCCTCGTTAAATAGTTTCGACACTCGTCATCATTTTTAAGGAGGTACGGAGTGTAGTGCCTATAAAATAAACTTAATTTATTCAAGTGAATATAGCAAGAGAAGACGTTGCATGTCACCTAGCCATAAGATAAATTATTTTTGATCACGAGACATTCGCTAAGTCACAGTAACCCACTGCAGCACGCTAGCAAATTTATCTAATGAATTGTTGCTAATTCTTTCATGTCTTACTTGCATCTTGCAATCATTTGTCATAATTACTTACTTATTTCAAGTCGAATATGAACAAAGAAAACAGCTTTAAGATGGAATAAAACCTGATAGATAGTAATAAAATATTTTTAAACAAAATGTTTGATGAAAAAATATGTGTTAATGAAACTCATTACTCTAGGTCAAGACAATCTTTTTGAAATAATAGGTCACGGAAAGTAGTAAATACGTAAGTGCAAAATTACAGATAACGTGTAACCAATAAAAATATTCAACTTTGTACAATGTATTTTCATGTAAACATTGCTGAATGTATCATATAGGTAAGCTTGTTTAGCAAAGTGCAAAATAAAGTATCTTTAACAATCGAGCATTAAAGATGTTTTAACGTTAAGAATAAATTTCAGTGGAATAACAATCAAAGCTTAGAAGAAATATATATAAAAGTATGAGTATAAACAGAACACCTGACCCGACATCCTCGTAACTGGGTGGTCGTATCTGACCCCCTTTGATTTGATCAGCCGAATTCATCTAACGTATCGATCATGACGTTTCACAATGTCTAAATAGTACGCATAATGATTTGTGAGTGCCAACAACAACGGTACTTTTTTGTAGTACTTACGTTTAGTTTTTTAATTATGTGTCACAGAACAATCAGATATTAGCAAATGAGGTCCACGTACGCTCCAGTGAGTTCGTTGAACTATTAATTCCCGGATCTGCATGGATGTGCCTAATCGTGTAAATTCTTTGTTTATTCATCGCAATTAGAATAACTGGGAGAGTGGTTTATTCTGGGTCTAGTTTCTATTTTATCCGGCGATGATCTACCCACTCACGTCAAGTCAGCAATAATTTAAATTCGTTTACATGGTAACTGATCTGTTGCAAACGGTATTTTGGAGAGCCATAATCTATTTGTTATTTATATAACATTCTAGTGAGTTATAAATATATGTTTAAAATGATATATATCGTATGATAAAATTTCATAGACGCGCTTAATTGTAAGTAGTGTTGTTATACCACAGAAAGACTGCAATAGAATCAATCTATGTAGAGTCAACGGAAGGGAACAGGTTAAGAAATTAAAGTGTAATCGAAGCAGGTTTATCTTCAACCTACATTACAGGAAACATGACATCATTACTTTCTCTACTATACTTCTGTATCCTTATGACATACTGGTATTTAAAAACATATAGAGAAGAAATTTCCATACGCGTTCGGTTAATAAATTTTAACTTAATGATGGGTCCAGAAAGAACACAAGTATGCACTTAATTTAATACAAGTATGCTCTTTTAAGAATTTCAATTTTATTCCCACGATAATAAGTCGAGGAAATAGAGTTTAATCGACTCTTAAGGATATCGTAACTAGCGGTCGGTAACTCGCGTAACCCCGAATTGAACAGTTACCTTGGATGCCTATGAAACTCGCTTGTCAATATAGGAAAATACCTCGAGAAAACCAGTTAGCTAAGTGTTTTTCGTAACCCATTACCTATTATTCAAGGGAACGGTCGGCGATAATGTTTCAAAAGTACAGTCGTTATTGTAGAGTTCTTGCCAACTAGCAAGATACCTAAAATTGTTTTCAATGAAAATTGGGTGTGATAATGACACTGAAACTTTGAGTATATTTTTAAATACCGATTGTTTATAGCAAATATAAAACTCTCGATATCAAAAAATAGAGTTTTTATTTCCTAAAAATCCTTACAGTCAGCGATATAAATTCACAAAGGTATATATATATATAATAAAGAAAGCTATATATTACTTAGAATGTGGACAGCTTACATGTAAGCTATGGCTTATATGTTTAGTTATGCTGGTGTTTCATATAATCAGATTCACTCTTATTAACCGGACCGGCTGGAGTGGAGAACAGCGGCCGGCGTTGCGTAACTAGTCGGGTTTTGTCGTTCCGAACACAATCTGAGTCACGTACTGGTAGGGATTTGTTTTGAAATTAGAACGCCGTGTGGCGACAACGGTCCGTGGATTACCGGTACTGGTATTTTCTAATTATCATGGTAGGCCGATAGGCAAGCTAAGAACACGACACTTCCTAAGTATGTGAAACTTGAGGAAGCTTTATCGGAAGGTCGTTTTATCGAGACGATTATGGACCACCTAGCTAGAAGGTAACCTACCTACATGAAGGTACCTACGCTGTGCATTCATGTAGAACCGACATTGTAGGTTATAAGTATTAGTGAAACATGAAAAGGCTACTTGCACTTGCGAAAAAAGGTACCGGGTGTTCGAGGTTGGGGTCGAAAATTTCTAATAGCTTTTAATCATCTGTAGTAATATTTACTTTACAAAGGAAAGCGGTTATCTTTTCGCCACGTCTAATTTTTAACTATTATTAAATAAAAATGGCACTAAAGCTTAGGTGACATTCTAAAGGACGATTGCTATTTCTCGTATAAATCTTTTTAATGACGATATGTAACTTATTAGTGACAGGCCATGTAAGTAACTGTAGCTGTAACTGTAGTGAAAACTGAAATAGAGCATTTAAGGGTAATGATAAAATTCTAGGTTTTCCAAACATTCATGTATTTTATCATGTAGGTAGGTCTTGAAGTCAGCCGGGGACAGGCTCCAAAATTAGATGATGAATAAAAGGTCTTCCGATAAAGAGGTACTTAGCTTCTTAAATTTTGCCATAGGGAATGGAGCTAAGTACTTACATTTAAAAAGGGGGCGGCATATGGTCTAGTCCACTCCTGCCTAGGTCCGCCAGTGCTTGACATTGCCTATAAATCTTATTTCGTTCCTGATAACATGAATGTACCTACATCTCACTACGAAACCTTTTTATGTGCGTGTACGTCATATCACATACACTTGACCTCATTTCCAGCTGTTACTGCACTAAATTATAATTGATATACTATAAACTAAATACGTACCAATAAAATGTTATGTAATCGACGCTAAGTCGTTAGGTATATTATACTTTTAATAGGTTCTTAAATATGTTTTCAATTAAAAATCGTTTTCTGTCAAGAAATGAGGTTGTTCGATTAACAACTTAGGTATTACATAAGATGAACCCTTTTAGGTTTTATTGATTATTTAAAGATAGAAGTAGGGTATGTTATTTTATTGTTATATAAATTTGTTAGTTTTTGAGAAGCAAAATTATGTCTTTAATGTAAATTTAGGTAAGTATAGAAATAAATGAAAATATTTAATTTTTAATAAATTAAATATTTTCCTCCGATTAACAATTGTATGTGCCTATAATATTGTTCTCACCAACAATAATTAAAGTAACTTTCAACGTGTAAATTAAAAAATATATATATTTACATAAAGGCTCTACTAACATAAAACATAAAAAACGAAAGTCTTAGTTATAAATAAAATAATGGCGAAAACATGCAACTTTTTCCTTTTCTCTACTTTTCCTATTTTATTTTCAAATTCCTACTCGTACCTACTGAGTAACAGCAATAACTTACGAGTAAGTATATGGTTTTTCAATGATTTTAAGTGTGTCATGTAGATCTGGATTATTTATTAACCACGATTTATTTGTAAAAAAAATCTACAGTTGAAGTGGAAACTGTGAGCATAATTAGTCATGATTGTTTCCTTTGAATGGGACAATCAACAGTCAGTAAGAGCACGCATCTCGTGTTTTGGACTGACGCCATATTTAAAAGAAATAGTAAGCAATAAAGAAAACGTAATATGGCGTGACCTCGCACGGCGGGCGGGACGGCATTAATCTCTCGTTCTTGTATTTCTACCGCCATATACGGTCTGCGCGTGCGCTCTGCACTAAGGGCATTGCCATAGTCCAATGGTAGTAGCAAAAAATAATGTTACTTATATCAGAACAAGAAATTATTATGAAAACAAAAAAAAACCGACTGTTAAGCAATATTTCGTTT
>DWLI01003913.1:0-11350 GCA_018249915.1 Cecropterus dorantes dorantes
GGGCGGCGAGGGCGGTCGGGCGGCGCGCGAGCGCTTCCGCGGGCTACTGTCCACCCACTCGTCGTCGTCGTCATGGCGCGAGACGGCGCGGCGCCGCGGCGGCGGCGACGGCGAGCGCGCCGGCACGGCCACCACCCGCACCTCCTTTTCCACCTGCGCCTCAGGTTTCATCTGTTTCTCTTGATAACGTTGCAGCTGAAGGAGTTTTTCCTCGATTTCAGGATTTAGGTTCTCTTGTTTAAGGGCACTTTTGATTGCTGTAAAACGAAAAGTTTAAAATCGTTATATTTTGCCTATCGAGTCCACAAATGAACCGGCATTACGAATTAAAATTTTATTACTCACTCTGCTGTATGTAATCGGGGGTTAGAACGAACTTGTTGCCTTGTTGTACCCCTTCGCGCCCAGAATTAACTATATCCGTCTTGGTGTTGTTTTCTTGAATGTCTTCTGGTTTCGAAGGAATTGCCTCTTTATGACTAACCGCTTCGGCGACATGATCTTCGCCGTTTACTAAGGACTGACGCTTTATTTGATCTTCTTCAGAAGTATCCTATAAATAGAAAGGAAAAACGAAGTGTAATGATAGTGTATACATATAAAGGAAATAGGTGGCAATAATGATATATAATGATAATATTATTTTGAAGACCAATTGAAATTGTAATTAAAATTTGTTCCAAGATTTATAAAATTAATTTGAAATATATTTTATGAAAAGTCTCCAAAATGTTTACTTCCCACAGCTTCATCCAAGGCATCCTCGTCGTCCATAATCATCAAGGCTAGTTTCATCCAAAAAAATAGATTAAGTTACATGCTCATTAATTTATAGATCTATTTTCGCATTGACTATTAAAAGTGCCTGTAAAGCAACAAAACTACTTTTGCAGCGCTTCATAAATTGTACTGCCCTAAATGTAATATTTGGCCAATGCATTCTTGACATTTCAATCATCAAAATATACAGTGCACGGTAGCGATGAGACAGATCAAAAATAGAACTATACCTAGCAGACTTACCACAAGTGTCAGCTTATCTGCAGGGAGCTTGATATCTTATAAAAAAGTTTGTAGTTTCCATAGAATGTTATTAAATCATTAGTTAATACACTCACTTTCACTATTGATCATAAAATTTTATATTTGCAGTAAATTAATCCCAACAAGTAAAAATCAGTCTTTGCATTGCCATGCACTTAGCATTAGCACGGTTTGAATTTTTAATCAGATATTGTATATGTATGTATACACACAAGGTATTAATTTCAATATACAAAATTAAAATAATAAATCATACAAACAAAAAATAATTAAAAGAAAAATATGTATAAAAATCCGTTTTTGTGGGAATATATTAGTACAAATGAATATTGATTAATGACTTACAAGACTTGATATGACAATCTACAAGAGTACATTTATAGCTTCTGATTTCATTTTTGTAAACTTAATTAGGTACATAATTGCCCATACACCCCCACAAAACGACTTAAATAACTGAAGCAAACCAGAAAATAAACTTGTATAAACAAAAAAGGTCTTGAGTAAATAAAAGTCGATAATGATAATAATATTTTATTCAATTGATATATTGCACTAGCCATTTATTTCAAAGATACGAAATGTTATATCTAAAGGTACACATTGACAGGTGGTGTATGAGCAATTTCTGATACCAGCAGCAATTACTATTTTATTCTACTACAAAATTATTAGACAGACTGAGACATATCAATGAATTTAACTTATTTACCAATTTAATCAAAGTTAATGCTGTTAAAGGCCTTGTATATTTTACATAATACGACGATTATTGGTCTGTTAAATTAGAAATAATTGGAAAATATTATATTATGTATTATTAACATTGAGATATTTTTAGATTTTTCTTTATATTAAGCCTGATTCAAAAGTAATGATACGAATGGAATAAATTAATAAAATCGGCGTATCGAAAAGATAATATATTCGTGGAATATTACATGTAGTCTTACATGTTTTGGTGTCACCCTCACAGACGTGCTGATTGTATTAAAAAATACTTTTCTACGTCGTTTTCATAGTTTTGATTTGAAAATATTCTTTGATCAAATAAAATATTATAGTACTAAGTGGGCCCTCCACTGACGGCCGGGCGGGTGAATGATATTAATAATATTGAAAAAACAACTTTGTTGTTTTTTTTTATTGCCTGTTTGAGTTGTTCAAACTATTCAAGTTGTTAGTCATACATATTAAAAGAGCAAAAAGCCGATAGTGCAAAATGGTGTCCGATTGTGACTTGATAGACTTCAAATTATGAGCATTTTTGTAACAATAGTTTCTTCACATTAATGCTGGAAAAATATGACTAAATTAAACCTTATTCTGGCTAAATTCTGAATCTAGGAGGAACATGAATTTTCTATGTATACAATGTGAATACCACTATTTAGAAAAAAATCTTATTATTCAATTGAAGTTATTCGCTGACCCTAATTATAGTCATCTCATGTGCAAATTGACATATTTACTAGAGATTTTCCAGTCTTAACAATGTTAAGTATGATTAAGCATGTTTAATGTGGTTGTTTGGACACTTGACAACTATCCGACACATGAAAGAACCACTTATGTTGTTAGGCCCACTGGCAAGAAGTTTCAAACTTCATCAAATACGATGTTAATTTTATACAATATTAGCAGTTCATATAATCAATATTGACAATACAAAGGCCTTCACAGCATAAGGAATCAAAAATTCTTTGGCGAAATACATTCATCCACAACGACCCACCTTAATTATTCAATACATATTCCCAACAGATGAGAAATTTTGCTATCTTAATATCTACATGTCGCAAGACGTGTTTTTTACAATTAATAGATATTAGTATAGGACCTAACTAAAGCTAAATATGTTGTACAAAATGTCAATACGTAATATGTCACTACTTCATGATAAATCAAGTGTAATCCTTCTGTAATTAAAATGTGATTATTTTTAGGAATAGAATGGATTACCTATAACTAGAGAATGATGAATAATTATCCATATACATAATATAAACTTAAATAAACTAAGCATCTTTTTGATAATTGTCCGTCCAGTATATGTTGATATAATATATAAATAATAATTTGTGTTCAATACTTCTATATACAATGTACAAAATTATCTTTGGTATAAATATTGACAATATTGTGGCGTAGTAATATATTAGAATATGCATAGTTGTTATAATTGGAATAATAGTTATAATATTTAAATATATCCAGTCTTACATTGTCATTTTAGTGACAGTTAAAAATCTATTCCCGTTGTTTATTAACCATATACAATGCGTGCATATATGTTGGTATAGATTTTTTTTATAAATGTATGGCATTAAATTTGATTAATTCACTTCAGATAAGACCAGTATTACGAACATTCTTCGTAATCACAGATCATAAAGACAAGAATGTATCTGACCAATACATGGTAGCTCAATTAATACAATACATATTTTCATTACAAGTATATGATTAAAAAACTAAAGTTGATTGTGCTGCATTGAATCATCATTCTGTTGCTGATCATAGGAATATGTCATCAGTAAAACAGTAAATGACATTTGATTTATAGGTTCATCAAACTAATGTCTTATTTACTTATGTTGAGTTAAGTCCTCTGTATTTATTTATGAATTGTGCCAAGGCGGCAACATCAGCTATGTTCACGTCATTCTTAGCATTGTTTTTATGATCTGTGCATGTAACAGTTGTTTATTATTACATAAATAATATTATGGGACAAATGATTAGTAAAAAGATCAAATTTAATTTATTTTACATTTAATTTCAGTCTAATGTACATTTTTTCTAAGGGTAATAATTTGTCCCATAACCGGCAACAATAATACAAGTGAAACTATAAATGCTTATAACATAACATGTTTTAGTTTATAGCAATATATGCCTATCACAAGTACACTATGTCACAAATAACTTGTGATTAATGAATTAAACACACTGAAGTTACAAGATATTTGCATCTAATATGGTGTGATGCATGTGTTCAGCATGATTCAACCAAATGGTATCCTACAGTCTTTACAGGCATGATCTTCATTAATTAATTACAATAACCTACTGTAATCCAAATACACATTTTGTATTCAGTTATTTGGCCTTGTTTTAGATTATTTACAAATTAATTTGACCGAATTACATTTTATGGGGTGTGACAAATGCTAGATAATTCAATAGTAACATTTCTATCTGGATTATTTTTATGAGACGATTTAAAGAAGAAAGTAAAGTTACTACTATACACTTTGTCGCACTTCGATTGGTTGTATTTTTAAGCTCACATTCGCCGTCGGAGCGACTGCGACGAGCTAATAAAAGTATATTACCTGTTGCGGGGGCAGAGTGGGCAGCGCGAGCGGTTGCAGCGACTGCAGCGCCTGCACGGGCAGCGCGGGGCCCACCGGCGCCAGCGGCGGCGGCGCGCTCGGCGACGGCTGCACCGCCAGGTACATCTTGCGTGGGCCCAGCATTCCTTGCTTCCCCGTCGATTCTTGGGCTGAAATTAGTTTCCGTACATTGCAGGCGCCATACCTTTTTGAATATTTAATATGAAGCTTTTAGAAATGGTACTTATTAAAGTGCCTTTGCGTTTATTTATTGGTTATTTACTAGTCTCAAAAATGACTACAAATTGTAATAACTTACCTTTTAATAGTTGCTGCTTCACTTGATGTTGAACGAGCGCTAACTGTTGCGGCGTCAGTGAGTATCCGTGCAGTCCCTGCAGGACGATGCTTGGCCCGGTGCTCGTTTGCATCACCTACAATTTACCCAAATTTTTTATGCTCAATAAATATTCTAAGCATCCGACGATAGGGAGGTTTAATCGAAATTAGAAAAAGAAAGAAATGGAATGAAATAACAATGATTACCTGGGCCGTGACAGTCTTTATGACGGTGCCGGGAGGCTGGCCGGCGAGCAAGCGTTTTTCCATAATTTGGTCTTCAGTAAGTGGCGTCGGTGAGGCGGGCTGCGGCGCGGGCGCCCGCGCCCGCGCGGGGCCGCGCGGTGGGCCGCCCCCCGCCGCCGGGGGAGGGCCTTGCCCGATGCGGGTCGGCCGGATGAGAACTTGCTGCCCGTTGACGGTCGCCAATTGGATCTTTCCAGCGGCGAGCTGCTGCACCAGCACCGGGTTGTTGACGACGATCTGCTGGGTGGTGGTGGCGCGCACTCGTGGCGTCGGCGGACGAGGCGCGACGGCGCGCACGGGCGTGGCGGGCCGCTGCAGCACCTGGCCCTGCACGAGCACAGTCTGAAGGCCCTGCACGCGCGGCTGCAGCGTGGGCCGTGCGCCCGCCTGCACCACCACTTGTTGGGGGACCAACTGCTGGCCCGGTTGGACTACAACCTGCTGGGCGGGCTGCACGACCACCTGCCTATTCGCTGGTGCTGTAGCTTGTTGCGCCGGCTGCGATATGACCCGCGTTGTCGGCGAGGCCTTGCTCTCTTCCGCGGTGGTCTTGGACGGAATAGCGACCTTCTCGTTGTTTTCGGTTGCAGATGCATCCGTATTGTTCGCGGTCTTGGTTGACGATGCTGCTACGAGTTGTCCGGCGACACCTTGTTGTCCCGCCATAACGATGTGCAACTTTCCATCTGGCATCTGTATAAGTTGTTGCCCGGCAAGTAGCCCTCTGACAGTTATCTTACCGTCGGGCGCACGAATTATTTGTACTTTTTGGGGACTGTCCTTTTGAGGCGTCGACTTTAAAGTTGAATCGCCCGATGTAACTGTTTTTGATACAGGCTGGCTGATTACTCTTGTTGATCCGTCAGCCCCCTTTGTCATTATTATTCTCCTTGTTCCTATTATAGTTTTCTGACCAGTGGGTGTTGAAGCATTTGTTGATAATAATGATGTCAAAGTACTCTTTCCAGAAGCTGAATTAGCCTTGTTTTTATCTACGAATAAAAATAAAATAGGTTAAATTATGATCAAGTTAAAGTACATAATTGCATATATGAACAAAGAATATAAAAAACTACCTTGAGACATTTCAAGCGCTCTTTTTTGTTGATGAGCAGCTCTCTGTTCACGCAACTGTTGTTCCATTTTATCTTTAAGATCTGCGTTGGGTGGCGTTGGAGCAATGTTACGTTGCGGCAATTTTCCTGTCGAAGTACGCGTAACTGGTGTTACCCGTTCAGAACGCTCACCGTATTGGCGTACTTCCCATAATTCTAACTTATCTTCATCCACCCATTCTTCTGACACCTGTACATACACATATTAAGAAAAATACTATTCAATAGTCCCTGCGTTCTCATTATTACCTACAAAGTAAATGAAAAATTGTATTTAGAATAATAATTACAATTCGATAAGTTTTTTCGTGGCACAGCTTTATGATGGGTGGAAAAAAGGGATTAGAGTGGCATCATATCTTTATGTTAAATATTTGCAAATACGAGCGTTTTATTATTTATCATACATAAGCTATGTCTAAGGATAGTTTAGACGAATTTTAAAGTTATGTGTATGTGTTATACTAAAAAGAATATCTTTTTTATATTTTTTAGCATTCTCATTAAATGAATATTAACATGTTAACATTGTTAACACTTCAAAAATTTGCATACCCAAACGTTATTTACCTGTGGTTCTGTATTTTGAGGAGATTCAGCTCGTTTTCTCTTACGAAGACCACTACGAATAGAGGTTACCTCACGCACAGTCTTGGGTAACTCGAGTGGTATAACAACGCGTCGACGAAGATATTGAGTGCGTTCTGAAAATTGTCCAATGTGTCTATGTTTCAACAACTCGAGAGACACAATTTCTGTGTCCGTTGTTAATTGATGTTTCCCATCAGCTGTAGCTGGTTTCGCCGCCATGTCGTCCCATCGTAAGCATGACCACATAATACGTAACTGTAACGCAGTGCTAGCCAGCCATTGAAGGTTAACAGTACGATACAACCAACATGTTTTAAATAGTGGTCTTGGACATGGGTAAGGCCAAATAAGTTGATTAGGTTTTGCGCTATGACTGAACCCGGTGACAGCAATTAACCCAGCTTGTCTGCATAACTTCTTCAATTCATGATTTGGTAAAACCATTATGGTCTTTGCCTTACTTTTTGTGTGAAATGATGAACATAGAGGATATTTAACAGGTGTTCTCTTCTTTTTCTTTTCAACAACTGACGTTTGAACCCTTTTAAGATAAACTTTACCCATAGGCTTATCAACAGAGTACACTCTTACTATTCCACCTTCAGCTAATTCCTCCTTCACAGACTTTTCTTCTCGTTTTATATTTCTAGTCAAACCAAATCGTCTATTTATAGCTGCACGATATTTCGGGGGCTCATATTTTTTTGATTGGGTTACAGAACATTCATATGACTCTTTTACATTGTCCGTATTGCTATCTGTGGTGCTGGGTTTAGAGTTCTTTCCTCTTGTAATTTTTAGTTTCGGTATTGGTGGTCGCGTTTTTGTATCATCCTCCGTTTTTGGTTCTTGTTGCTCATTATCAGTCAATTCTTTCAAAGGGCCTATTTCGACTTCACTATCCTCATTGCTATTACAAGTTATGTCAATATCCATTTCATTACCAACAGCTGGAACGGCTGATTCTTCAAGTGTGCTTTCTGATTTTAACATACACATATCTTCATCCATTTTTTCTGTTTTTATTTCACATTCACCGCTGGACTTTCTTTTGACAAATCCATCGGCAGTTTTATTGTCACATTCTTGAGCACATGCTACAGCAGATAGAAGATCATTCAATATGGTCTCACTTGAGTTTGAACTTTTACCTAACAAGCATTGCTCTAAAATTGACATTTTACTATTTTCCTTTGAATTTAGGAAATGAGTGGAATTAACCACACCTCCTTTTATTAAAGCAAGCATTTTATTTAACAACTTTCCTTTTTCAATGCACAAGGGAGAATAACATTCAATATTTTGACCAGACTGAAGTAAAGTTGCTAGCTCCACTCTGTTACACTTCGAAGAATAACACTTGTAATGTTTTGTGAGGAGGGATAGTTTCTGATATTTTTCCTTTAATGTATCTACTTTATTAGTCCCAGAATTTGAAGTTTTTGATTGAGTGTCATATGCCACATCACATATCGACGTTACATCAGGCTCTTCATTTTCAACATCAATATTCTTTTCATCTTCAGTTTTTACATCAGCTTCCTCTTTCTTTACACTAGTTAATAAATTACCGATTTTTTTTTCTTCCATAAATTTTAAATAAGTCCTTCGAGCCAGAAAGTCATCTAATTTAGATTTCCTAGCTATCTTAGGGTAATATCGTCTCATAGAAGAGCTTAAAGCTTTTTCCACATCAATCTCATCAAAGTCTTCATTCTCTTTTTCTAATTTCATGTTTCGCATTGCAGGTGGTACTAAAATAAAAGAGAATATTTTAATTTCACGCCATTTGGATTAAAACATATTTTATTTATAATCTATTAACTGTCAATACTCACATTTCTCCATGACATCTTTGTCAGCAGTGTCATTTGAAGTTAGATATTCATATGTTTTAGGTTCTACTGCCAAAACCTTGATAATACTTCCATCTCTGACTCTCACTGCAACTTTGGCAGGGCCGTCAATCAGGCTTAGCTTCGGGTTGGCATTATATTTTTTGAATTTTCTGGTTGTAGAGTTCCATAACCAGCCCCATTGCCCATGAACTCTGTATTCTTCACCTTTTTGTTTCCAGACCTATTTATAAACAAAATAATAACATACTCAGCATACTCTGTTACATTTCATAGAATACTGAACACAGCATTTATACATAGTCATATAAAGGAATAGTTATACAGTAGTATAATATTAGATTATTACAAATACCTGGTGACGAAGACCCAAAGAGTATTTCACAAAATTATAAGCAGTCCGATAACGTTCTTCTTCCTCATCTCTCTCTTTCTTTTCTCTTTTGTCCAATTTTTTTCTTTCCTCGCGCTCAGCCGCAGTTGTGCGTATAAGTTTGACGTGGCCTAACTGTTCGTGCCAAGCTGGTACCCAGACTACGCTTTTTATACAGGCCTGTTAACATATATTTTAAATTTTTTATTCAACACTTCAATAAAAATATTTACATAAATCTCTTATGAAGTTCAAAAAATTACCTGTAAAACACACAATGCTCTAGCAAAGTCCCTTGGTGCTTGACAAAGCTGGACAGCTTGCACCCATGGTTTTCTTAACAGTGACCAATTTGGATGCATAAATTGCAAAACAATGTTTGATTCCAGTTGTAAAAGTGTTTGTCTTATAGTTGCAATTAATAAAGGCTTTGTTGCTGAAACAAAATAAAATAGATATTTATATATCCAAATACATTGACTTAATCACACATAACACCATACAATGATAATGAAAACCATAAATATTGTCATTGTCAACTTACCATTAAGTAGTCCTACCCATTTAAACTCTTGTGCTGACGATAAAGAGAATTTATGTGATATATATCGTTTTTTATCCCTTTCCTCATTTCTTTGAGGTTTGTTTAATGCAAGAGGATTTGATATATACTGATTGACATAACTCTTGAAGTTATTTTCATTTCCAAGTTTGAATAGAGTATTTTCATTCAACATTTGGTTAGACCTTAATCGCGTAACTCTTTCTGTAACTGAAGAAATATTATTTAAATTTATTGATACAAATAATATACAAATTATTAATGATATATGACTTACTTTCTTCACTTTTCTTTTGAGTTGAATTTCTTAACTTGTTATTCATGTTATTTTTTAGTCTTTTGGGATCATCATCATCAGTAAAATCTTGCTCATCATTGTCTTCATGCGTTTCATCACTTGTAACAGTGACTTCATTGACCACCTCCCCATCCACAAGCACTGACATATTTGCATTATTTTTGTCACTATCACATTTTGCATCTTTTGTCTGTCTATTTTTAATAATATTAGCATTCTCAGTTTCTAAATAGGACTTGCGATTGCCTTTTGCCTGATTGGTCAATGTATCAGTAATGTCCATTTGCCTAAGTATTTCCTCCTTCATTTCTAAAAGTTCTCTCACCAATGGAGCTTCCATATCACCACCATCCAATACACAAAGTAATTCTTGTAACTGAGTACCAGAGGTATAATACCAAACTTCACCATTTTCTGCTTCACTGCAAATATAGAATACAAAAAGGATGTAATGCATGTACAACATGAAGGTATAATAAAGCAAATGGCATAAATAAAATATAATAATAAAACAATATGATTGATAAACTTACATAAAAATGCGTCGTGCAATAAACCAATATTTCCTGCCATGCCTATCAAAACCTAGATGTTCATGACGACAAAGCAAGCCCTGTTTTTCAGCATCTGGGAGGCAGTCAGTTACGCCCATGAGTTTGTGTTGTTTGCATAAAGCACATTGCCAGTCTTCTGATGGTACATTAACAAGTGGAGGATCCACACACTCTAAGTGAAAAACTGCAGGACATGTCTCACAGCATAATAGATCTCCCAAACGATGACAAACCCGACAATGGTCATCATAATGGATAGGAACTGAAACATTCAATAGTTATTAATAAAATCATAATAATATTGTCAATTAACCTGTTAGTTACATTATCTCACATTTTAAATTAATATATCATGAAAGTCCTATTACTAACATATACAGTACTAAAAAAATTATATAAAAGAAATAAAACCAGTAATAACAATTAACCAGCAAGGTTCCAGCCAAATCACTAAATAACATAACACTTACAACAACATCACATAGAGTAATTAAAACAATGGTATAAATTAAAACACATAATATAACAATTAAAGCAATGAATCCTCATAGTTTTTCACCTGAACAAAGTACTTACACCCATTTTAATGAAATGTTCATCAAAATAAACAAAACATGTTTAGTAGTATGAACAAGTTAGATATAGCATTCCCATTAAACAGTCTCTTTGATGTTGTTATAACTGGCTTCTGCGTACAATGTCTGTATAATTATTTATACCAATGTTAACATCTCTCCTAGTCTTTTTTTTTCGCTATGAACTAAATTGACACATGCAAATACCAATTTTCAAAATAATGATACCAGCTTTTTAGTAATAGTGTTGCACTACGATACTGGATTAATAGTAACTTTTTACTTTTACCACATAATGTTATTATTATTTGACAATAAACGATTCCTTTTAAAAATCATGGTAACTATAGAGCATTACAAATAAAAAAATATATTTATTAGTTTTAATTACTTATTACACTAAGTAAATACGACAATTATTTATTTGTTGTTGAAGAATACGCAATAACAAGTTTTTAA
>DWLI01003914.1:0-11349 GCA_018249915.1 Cecropterus dorantes dorantes
ACCTTAGATAAGTTAAGACAAAAAAAGTATTCTAGACGTATTTTATTACTTTTAAATGTGGTTACTGAAAAAAAAACAATCAATTGAGTTTCTTACTGATTCTTCTCAATTGAGGGCGTTATCTGATAATGCACTTGCCTGCCCATTGACCTTTAAAAATAAACACATTTCATTAGTTATTAGATGATTTAACTGAATAAAAATATGAGTATGTTTAATCGTTTGTACGTAATTTAAGTTCAAGATTCAAGACAATTTTCATATTTGAAATTTGCTTTGTATTTTAAATATCGAACATCAATATTGGATGTTAATATCCGATATCAATATCAGTTTTTAATATATAGAGTCTGTATGAATTCTGTAGAGAACGAACTTTAGCGAGTAGGTCCCGTATGGTCCGCGCGAGGGGGACACATCCGCCTTTCGAGAGCTTATGTTCCGAGAGCTTAATTACGAGCTTGAGTTGGCTGTTTTGTGTTTTTGGGTAGCGAGTGTCGACATGTATGACTGCTCTAGCGTTTTGGCGATTGTTGGCTTTTGAATGCATTTTTATTTTTTGGATTGTGTCTAAAAATGTTAGAGTGTGCTAATCCCAGGTCTTTTTTCATTTTGGTAAATGTTATCTACACATTTTTGAAATATAAATGGAGTCAAAAGGTGTCATCTAAAATTTTTTAGTCGTATTAGTTTAAGCGACCAAAATACACGTTTTTCAATAATCACCCATTTCAAAATCATGATTTAAATATCGAATCTTTTTTTAGACTTTATAATCATCCATTAAAATCTTGTAAATATCGAAACTAAAATTTTCAGTAACCTCTAAAAAATTCAGCTACCATGAAAAATCTTTTTACGTTTTCTGTCTGCCCATGGCGAGGGATTTACAAAACGCAGTCAATTCCGTTGTTAAGCTTAAGGTAGGATCGCATAGATGTAACCCAATTTAGCGAGCACACCTTCGTAAAGCGATTTCCTCGAGCACAGAAATGGGTCGTCGTGGATGGCACGCCGGCGGAAGGCCGCGGGCCGTCGCGCTCATTGTTAATTAACTTTGCGGCCCACTGCTTGACAATCGCTGCATTAACTGTACTGAGTGTACTGCGAGATTTTTTAAATTTCATACAAATTTAAAGAGTTTGAGTTGCTTAATTCGTCTTAATTTGAATTTGCTTTAATGAATATCATGTTGAATGTAATGTTGAATGAAATATTTCAAGCAATAAATAGCTAAAGCCGAAAACCATGCATGTTTATATAAAATATTTCAATATGTTGGTACTTGCTTACTTCACTTTCTTTTTAAAATAAACTTTTTGTTGCTAATGTACCTTTAACGTAAAAGTCGACGTAAGGTAAAAGTCGAACTTTTACCTTACGTTTTCCTTTTTTTGAATGTCAAGGTTTTATTAATTCTAAAAATACCGAATTATTCATTTAAATATACGAATAGGCACTTATCTATCCTAAGTATAACTAACAATAAAATACATAATAAAATAATAAAATTTCCTTTGTAAAGTAATTAAAAATATGCACCCGATGTAGCGCTCGGTGTGCCGCAACCTGCGGGAAATCGTTTCATTCCGTCTCCGTATGAAGTCGCATTTTCTTATTAAGTGCGAAACTGAGGCAATCCACCGTTTAATGAGCTTCCCGCGAGATACAAAAGTGCTTGCCGGCGCTTCCACTAATAGATTAATTGCACGCAATAAGGCTGGTAATTGCGGCCATTGTGCGCCGGCGTGCCTCCGCGGATGCTCGCCGTTTTGCTTTCTGAACGATTCAAATTTTTGGAAACTCTCCAAAGATTTTTTGTTTTTTTGCACGTAAGTGTTGTTGGTTAATCCAAGGCATGTGTGGGAATGGTCAATGTCATGTTATAGGTATCGGGTTCGATATCCGGGTGAAATGCTGGTATAGGTACTTGTTAAAAAATAAATAATTATATTTTTCTTTACGTTTGTACTTTGGAAACCAAGTATACGAAACCCTAAATATTTTAATTTTGACACAGAAACTACTTACATATTTTCTAATTAAAATTATCCTTTCAATGCAGCCTTAAATGACTCTGTCAATATAGATATTTCGTAAAGCTTAAATTAAATACACAATATTAAGTTTCGGCTTAAAAGAGACCTTTTCATTTCCGATGTCATTTTGTTTTCATAATCTCCTGCAACGGTTGCTTCCATTAATAAATTAATTGCACGTAATAAGGTGTTAATTCGGCGAGCATTGTATGCGCGACGCGACTCTCAATTGCCTTGCATTTCGTTTCGTTAGTACGTATAAAAAAATTGGAGGTTCTCCAAATAATTATTCGGCATTGCTTTTTTGGAGAATATTTTGTTTCGTGATAACTGGTTTTAGGTGAACTAGATTCTGGGATTACCCTAATGAAGTAAGACTGTGTATTATATTATATTTAATGTTTCAGGTTGGTATGTATTTAAATATAATATGTCATATCAATGATAATAAAAACAATAAATAAATAACGAGTTCTATATCACAATATAAAGGGAAGAAAATATCAAGGGAAATGTTACATCAAATAATGTCTACTCGTCTCTGAAATGTTTTACTTTAAAAGTATTATGTATCTATGTATTTATTTCGAAGATGTCGAAGTAGGTAGGTCAGTGGGTTTCGACCTGAGAAGTAAGTACCTTCCACCACAACACCTATTCGAGTGAATTAGTGAGTGTGCTACGCGGTTTTACCCGTTACTAATTAAAAAATAAACAAACATAGCGTGATAGTCCATTAGGTCTTTCTCAATAAATGGACTTTTCAATCGAGAAGAATTTTTAAATTCGAACCAGTAGTTTCTGAGATGAGGTGTTCAACCAAACAAACTACTGCTTTATAATATTAATTAACATGAGGCGACCGTGTTAGTCCTCAGAAATGGCAACATACATACTGCAAGATATTACTGCAACGTACATACCGCACTTTTGATAACAGTGAAGTAGCAAACGGGCACGCACTACACCTCATGGATCTGTAAGCAACTTCATACTGAAGGTTTGTACCTGAAGTCAGATGCGTTGCGAGGCCTGAGATGGTCGCTTGTGAACGTGAACTGGCAACCACACCTTTCAAATGAAACGCACGAACCGCTTTACGCTAGAAATAGGAGAGGCGGTGGTACCTTCCCGGTGAAGTAAAGTACGTTCTACCACCTTGAGACTTCTAAGGACTGGACCGGTACGAATGGCTTCAGTTAGAATCTCTGTTCTTTATGTAATCGGTTACACATGTCCATAAACCGCAGTGACTGTTTATTATATACCTATTATAAGAAAGACTGCATGTTGATTTACTAATCGTATGCTTTTGAACTTAATGTACCAATTAGGACTTAAATTAGGTATAATTGCGAAAAGTGTCGTCGGTAAGGGTGGCAGATTGTTTGGCTCCATCGCACCATAAGGCGGTCAAGGGCAGATGTACTATTAACCTCATATTACTACTATCATTAAAAACAAAATAATTCTACTCAACTGAAATCAAAAATTCGCAAAAGGAAATAAGTAGGTACCTACAACATAGCTCAATTATAAAAAGACAGAATATAATAATGTTAAAATTGATTTGAGTTGATATTGTTAAAAATATTTTCGTGTAGGTAGTAGGTATTTATTTATATGTATATTTAGTGAAGAGTGAAACAGATTTTTTGTTTAGATAAATTAAATCGTGGATGCCAACTTTTAAGTTAGCAGGCGTAGTCTAGTTATCACAAATTACACTTATGACAAATTAATTAAAAATAAAGTCATTTATTTTAAAGCGCCTTGGGTGAACTCTACATTGAAGGCCCTTAAATGTCTAAAATTATATCATTTGGTGCTTAGCAGTGCAGAGTTGTGGCTTCATTTGAATTTTGGGTTTGAACCACGTGCCAGCAACACATTTTCCGTGGCGTAACTAAACAAAATCGGACGAAACAATCGCCTCCCCGGATCCGCTCGCGGCTTCGTCACCTTGGAACGGATAACTGTACACACATGTACGTACAACCTCCCATATTAGTTCGACCTCAACCAGATAAACCCTTACGCAATTATCACCTCTCCGATCTCTTAATAAGAGTGACATTAGCTTGGACTTAACGCACAGACGTGTAGAAATGATAGAGATGGGGTAAACGAGTCCACAACGCAGGAAACAGGGTAGGTCGGGCTAAACAGGTTTCGCACTTCCAACGTCCAAAATATGTGGAGCTCTCTCTGTCACTACGATCGCCCCGCTCCGCTGCGTTTTATTTGTAGGCGGGGGAGCGCGGAAGGGCAGAGTACGCCGGTTGGTTCGGAACAGGCCTCGTGTGCCCTAGTGCTCACTTCACACATACTACAAAGCGCCCTAACTGCCTGCTATTAACATTACGCGACCCCCCCTCTCGGGTTAGTGATGTAACCCGATGTAAACGTATTTATTTAATTACATCCCGTTTTCGTACGTGTTGACATGCACACACTTTGATACACTTCAGTGGGGTGATGGGCGATCTATGACAAGCGCTATACGAGAATATTTTGCGTTCGTTGAGGTGTAACGTTTTTCTTAGATTTTATCGCACTTTGAACTGAAGATAAACTGATGAAACTTTAGTAAAATTATATTTATTATTTTTATGAGTATCTGTATTAATGCCATATCACTGTGTCGAATAAATAATTATTAAGATTTACAATCGAAATAATAATTATTAAGATACTTATTATATATCACTGTTATTAAAAACTGTAGTTTTATTTTATAGATGTTGTTATTATTAATATTGCTATTTTTTCACTTCATCTTAAGTTTAAAACAATCGAAGCTATATTCTCGGATCGCATCCCTAGCGCTCGCAGCCTGCGGCTTCTTTATTTTAATCGTTCAAATTAATTTAAACCTAAAATTTCTGGCATAAGTTATAAAATACGTTGTTTTTCACCATTATTATTTTTTCGCACTTCGTTAAAGTGAATTCAACTTTAAATCACATACGCATATGATGGGGTTTCACATGTGGCTCGATTCTGATTTCGGACGATGATTTCGGCGGCAGAAGTGTGAAATCTGGTGCCGACTCTCAAAAGTTTATAAGTGTCCTGCATAAAACTTTTCAAATAAAATCATGGCGCGGAAATAACCAATTACAACTAATTTTGGTACAGTCAGAATAAAATCAGTTTTTGAGAAAAAAATTGCGCGAAATTTTGTGTAAAACTTTCTAGGTGAATATTCGTTTAGTGGCAAGTTTATGACGTAACGGAGTGCTAATATAAAATTACCTCGTTAGCCAATTCCCAGACTTGTGAGACGCGCCAAAATCGGAGCTTTTAGCATGCAGAGAGCCACGTACGAGGCGCGCTCAAACAAAGCTCGAGAGGTTTTCCATCACAAAGAGCGCACAGAAAACTAGTTGCCTACTAAATTCTGTCGTACCTCTAGAAGTCCTCGAACAAAAATAGCTCGTATCCCTTCGCTTTAGACGCTGGAATAGCTTAACTCGAGTTAACCCAACACACCTTTCAATTCAACGAAAAACTTTCAAATGAATTGATAATTGGAATAAGTATAGATCGGGCGTCGCACAAAGGCGTAAGGAGGCGTATTCTGCAACAAAATGCTATTTAACCCTTGCGCGGTGGCCTATTGTCGCAACTATTTGATTATTCATTCGCCTCACAATATTTTGACAACGGTCACACCTCTGCTTCTATTATTACGGGGGTTTTGAGAAAGTGTGGCACTTCCTCTACCACAATGCGATGTCTGCTCCATTGAAGCCGGAATCGAGGACCGATTGTAACTCGCTACTGCTTTATCAAAGACGTTTTGTGCGGATGAAAGGAATTAATCATCTGATTTTATTTAAATAGAAGCTTGGACAAAACTGCTTTTTATTCTATTCGGGCTGACATTGAAGTCTATTTATCTACTAAGTGATCATCACTGTCTATTGATACAGACAACAGTTTGATATTTATTGTAAAACATAGACGCTTTAATTTAAAGATATTTAATTTGCTGTGTTCCAGTAGGGTAAAAATTGTTAATTTGTTGACTTATGTCATAATTATGTACAATTTACCTACCACAACAGAACATTTCAAAGGTTTGAACAGTTACGAAACTTTAGAAGCCTATAATAACATTATTAAGTTCTCCGGTCACTTAGGTGTGTTTTGACAAGTTTTTGCAGAGCCTCTTCATAGACGCTTTGTTTACATAGGTTACCGGTATTACGGATGAACAAACGAAAAATACTACTAATAATGATAATAAAATGAAACTGCCTTTCATTTATTGATTTTTCGTAGATAAGAAAGATGGAGCATAATCAACAAAGTTGCTCCAATGTAGAGAACTTATATCGATATGTTATAACGAATGTTTCCAAAGACTTCTGACAAAGTATTAACATTGCAGATTATTTAATAAAACTTATTAATTATATTTTCATTAATAATTTTTAACTTAAGATTGAAGTTGCAAACGATAATGCAATCCACGTGATAGTAACTGGTCACTTTCTTGCTTTGCTCTCGGATATCTGTTATCAACGCCATATAGCATAAGGATTCTATCTGAAGCTGATTATAGATCTGTTGCCAGTCCTCAACACTAAGATGATCGCCCCACGTGATAGTCAGTCGGCATTTATGTCACTTCTCATGATTACAATTCATGTTTGATGGTAGATGGTCGATGGTATGGTCGAAGTACCTCCACACACCGGTTGGTGCACCACACACAGTCCACACTGGTTGTACTAAATTTAAAATATAAACAAGAATATATTTATGATCCTGAAATGCTAATTTACCCTTATTACAGATCTTTAATAAATTCTTAAAAATTACTTTAAAATGACCAAATTACGAACTTACGAATTATATTTGTTATACCTATTTATCTGCGAATAAATTTAAAAGAGATAAGGAAAGAAGATTCGGAGAGGATGAGTGGCGTGGCCGCTTAAAGGGGCAGCGACAATTTATTGGTCTTGCGAAATCCGCAATAAAATTTCAATTACCTCCGACCGCCGCGTTGCTTGCATCTCGAATTATAAGAGGTCTTTGTTGGCGGATTAGCTGGGAACTGGGGGTCGCGGTAATTGAAATAGCGACCGGTATTAGAAAGCATTACCACCACCGGCTTAGATTGACACCTTCCCCCCCCCCTCTAGCGCTTTACTCGCGGACACCGAGAGGCAATGCCGAGAATCGTCGAGTGCCCGTTTACACTGGTTCGCACGCCACGCTAGCGCACAAGGCGCATTCTTGTCGGATTACAAGTTTAGTGTGACAGAGCTCGCTTCAATTAACCAACCCCGCAACACGATTGGATATTAATTTATTGCTTTCATATGTGTCGTACTTTGCGATTATCATTCTTTTTGTAGATCGTTGAGAAGTTTCATTACTTACTATTGGTTTTAGATAGAGTTCTAATTTAGAATAGCGTTTCATCTAGATAATTATAAAAAGAATGCAAATAAACTAATTATAAAATATTTCCTTAGGCATGGCTATCAGTAATTCTTAAAGGTCAATGATTGGACCAAGGGTTTATTCATAAATAATTCAACCTCTTAAAGTCTTAGGCATATACAAGAATGTTAGACTGTTGAATGTTCTTACAGTTAATATTTAATTTTAATTACAAGTAAAAGTTTTGTTGGTTAACTAATCATTTATGATAAATTAAGGTGTACAATTCGAAGGGAATGGATTCCTTAATATTTTTAATAATAATTTCTAAAATTATTTAATAACTGCAAGGTTGTAAATTCATCAGAAGTAGCCGAATAACGTAGGACGTTAAGAATTTAATTGTAATAGAGATAACTTCAAGAAGATATTCTAATGTCGCTTATTGATGATAACAGGAAATATCTAATAGTAAAATTTCCATTCGTGAGTTTAGTTTTTGATTTGTACCTATATTGGGAACATAAAAATGTTTTTTATGGCAAAAATTGTTCTAAAGCAACTTTGGATACAAAGAGCACAGGACCTATTTAAATGACAAGAGAGACCTATGTCCAATTAATTTGAAAAGGGTAAATAAGTAGTACCGAAATGTGCCTACCATAATATACTTATATAATATAATTGATTGAAATAAGGATCTTGAAACACATTAGTTTAGTGAACGATCCTGTGAAGATCCATGAAATTAAAAAGCCAAAAAAAAAGTATTGGTAGATCATGATTCCGTTTATTTTATTTCTCAAATGTGCTACTTTTTTTTAAGTTTTAATCACTAACAAATTATATTATTTTTGGGACTTGTCTGTGATCAATCTAGGTCATTATTTATTGTTGGTATTATCTTTTATTATAATAAACATATTTAAATTTTCTAGGCACCTATATTGTGTGATGTCGTGTTCTAGTCTGAAAGGTGTAAAGTATCTATATACTTATAGTTACTATTAACGAATACATATTTTTAACAAATGTTCAGGCACAGTAACCTATCAGTCACGTATCTAAGTTGGTACATACATATGTTCCTACATGTGACTCAGTTCTGAGCAGGTTAAATTTTTCAGATAACTTGCTTGAGAGCTGTTTTACCGCAGTTCGGTTTAAAACTAAACGGATCAGGGTTCAAAGTTAGATCAATGTATAAGTAGGGTCATACAAATCTATACGATGTTTTTAAGAACTTAAGTAGTTTATGAAACATTTTCGGATATTAGAAATCGGGACAAATTGAGTTTGCTGCTAAATGAAAACGTTTGTTAATCAATAACATAGAAAATTATCATTTTACTTTAACTCACCTACCTACATACGATGATGTAAGTTTTATTTGGGTTTCAAAGATATTATTATCACTAGAGAAATTACGCATATTTGCCTTTAGGCAAAAGATTTAGACTACTTTTAAAATTTCTCTTGTCTCTTGGAAACGGCTCTTGAATCTTTTTGACGCTATAAATATGGAAATATACAAAAACTACCCAAAAGATATGTCAATGAACATATTGCTTTATATGTATATTAGAAACTCTATTTAGATTGCTTTTAATATTATAATCGCACTCATTCTGAAAACAAACAATGTGAAAATTTCAAATTCACGCCAACGACAGTCACAAACAGTACATAGGCGAACACTCGGTCTAAACGCTCGGCATAAGCAGTGCGTGCAATAACAAGAGCGAGTGTCGCGAACGTGTCGTGAATTTAAATGTGACGTTTGACGGTTGGAGCCAAGATGGCCGCCGTGTGCGCGCACCGGCCCGCGATTAACGAGCTCGATAGCCTCGTTAACGTGACAACGCGTTTTCATAATAAGGGGGTGTGACGCTGAATTGGCGATTTGATTTACGTCGGGTTCTTTGGCGTGATCGATCGATCCTGGGTCGATATAATCCATCTAAGAAACCTATTGGCTTGATGTCGAGGATATATCTCTGAACTCTGAATGATTGAAACAATGCGTAGCCTGGGCCATTTGTTTTTTCAACCCCATGGTTGACAAACCTAATAGTTCATACGTCTAAGCATGAATTTGTGAAATGAAAGGTTCTAGGTACGAAATAAGATTTTATGCTCAGAATCTTTATCAGAATGATTTATGTAAAATGAGAAAATACACTGAAAAAATTACAACAATTAAAAAAAATTACAATTATTAAAAAAAACAGGCACTTACAGGAATGAAAGCAAATCTTATATAAGTCCCAATATGACAGAAGCCTTGCCGCAGCAGTTCTTAAAATTGCTAGTTCAGAGAAGAAATGTCCCTGTCGTTTACCAACTATCAAATCGTAACTTCACTATGTTAGTGAAATCTTTCTATATAAGTATTGTATATGAACCTACAACTGTTATATGATGTATGTATGATGATTATACTGTTATATGATAATTTCATAATATGATTTTATTGTTATTTATTAAAGTTATGCATGAAACATACCATGTTTTATCAAAACTGCATACCTGCATAGATAACCTATTCTACTGCGTTTTATTTTTGAGCAGATAAGCAGGACTTTAATATTAACAATAACATGTGTTCATTATTTGTAACACAGACATCCACTTAAACTTTATTTACTTGCATGTTATGTTAGGTATGAATTTTCAAATACAAATTGTACCTCATAGTGAAAGCGATGATTCAAATTGAAAAATAATGATTAAGTAACGTAGGGGCGGAGTAACGGGTATCTATTCATCATGACTCATTACTCCATCAGTGACCCAGGCCTTGTTAAGACAGCCCCACTAGAGTACAAAAACATACGGGGTGATATTTTGTGCGGATCTGTAGCTATTGTTATGCACTATTGTTGTTAGTGAAAGGGAGGAATGTTAGTTGACAAGAATGTTTATTAAAATTCCCACTCTTCCTTATTTATTAAACATGTAATTAAAATTATAATGACACTATTTATAGCAATTGTACATAATAACAAAGAATTTTTTGTGTGAATTTGAGTTGTGTAGTTATATGAACAATTTTTTATTGGTTTAATCAATTGACAGAATACACTTTCAGGTGGTAACCTTTCTAAGATCTGTCTTTTTTATTATTATTTATTAGGTAAAACGATATTTACGATGTAAACGATTTATACCTATTTACGAGAAAATATTTGTGATAGTTATGAGTGAACCCCGTGTTTCTTATTTTAGATTGAATATAACGCAGAATCAGCACTTCATTTCTATTTTTCGCGGTGAAATATGAGTCGTATTTATTGGAAACTTTGAACATCTACAAGTAAATACTTTGTTGAGGCAACGTAAAATTACTGGTCCAATTTTGAAATTATCAATGTCAGAACGAAAATATTTCTGCCGGTTTTAAACACAATATCTCTCTGTATGTTCCACCTATTATGGCTGTAACGTTTCTTCTAATTGTAGAAGAATTCATTGGCGACTGGAATCTGATACGAATTGACAATATTGGTCCTCATTAGGCACGCACTTAACAGTGTCTTGCGCAACTGCTTCGAGTATGCCATCAATGTCATGCCAACTAATTGATGTATTCTTTTATATTAACTATGCGGCATTTGTGCACACATGTTTATATTAATTTAGGAAAGGTATTTGTCGGCTATTTAGTTTAAACTTACTTTAATTTTTGTACATTTCATTTATCAGTTCGAAGTAACAAATGAGCATGCAGTTCACCTGATGATAAGTGGAATTGCCACTCAAAGACTATCTATAAGCAATTTTATGAAGAACAAGGGTTCCCTCTGAAGTTGATCACAGATGCGTTGCTTCTCCCGAGGTCTGAGAGGATCCTCTCATATACATATAAGTTAGCCGGCAACAACACACACAGTAAATATAATAAAGT
>DWLI01003915.1:0-11347 GCA_018249915.1 Cecropterus dorantes dorantes
GTGAGTGGTTTACTAAGGAAATCGCGGTGACCAGAGCGGCGCCGCGCTTGAACACAACACTTACGAGTATCCATGCTACGCCGTAGCCTTCATCGGCCCGCAACGGAATTCGCTACGTTCAATATACATATTTTTCATTGATTTTAAATGGAGCTACGGAATAGTGGGATTCCAAAATGTGTTTTTTTATAATCTATAATTGAAGTAGAAATCGAGGCATTTGTAACCAACTGTATGTATGTATCTGGGATACGATAAGAGTCGTATCGGACACAGATACGTTGCCGCCTCTTAAGACTAAGTTGAAACGCCTTAGATAACTATGTATTCGTTACCTCGCTCATATGAGAATACGTTGCGTAGATTAAATAAAATAAGATGTTTATACACATCGTGAAGTTAATCTTTATTTAAGTTAATTATCAAAACATATAAGAAAAATGAAAGTTAAGCACATCTGTACATCTTATATCTTAAACCCTTCTTGTTCTGACAAGATATGGGTTTTAATGATTTGATTGATATTTCACTTGATATTTCTCCGTAAAGCGCATAACATTAAATATTATACAATCGAAAACTTGCTATACTGCAGTGCGATTGCAATAATGAGAAGTCTGCCTCTGCAGATCCAATTAAGTTAAGTCGGATAAGAACAATTGGTGCTTAGATTTTCTTAAAGCCGGAACATAATAGAAAAGCACTAGATATTTTATCAGTTCCTGCACTAATGGAATACTGCGGACATGCACTAATGGTCGACAAAACATTTAAATAACATGTTAAAAATAAATACATAATTTAAAAAGTAGGTGTT
This sequence comes from Cecropterus dorantes dorantes, assembly GCA_018249915.1. NCBI lineage: Eukaryota > Metazoa > Arthropoda > Insecta > Lepidoptera > Hesperiidae > Cecropterus > Cecropterus dorantes. Next base: position 818 of record DWLI01003915.1, read on the forward strand.
GTTTACTCAACCCGCACTTCTATGTACTTTGGGTCTAAAAGAGACATTGTACCAACCAACACTAAAATAAAACTTGACAAAAAAAAAAACAACAATGTAAATAACTTTTAAAGTAAAGCAAAGCTCGCTAGAAATAGCTGTGACGGTAGTACCGTGGAGGTACCACCGCCACACTTATTTCTAAATTGAAGCAGTGCTTGCGTTTCGGTGGAATAATGTGATTGCCGGTCACTCATATATGATGCGACCATCTTAGTCCTTGAGAGAAACAACGCATCTGTGATCGACTTAGACTTGAACTTTTGAGGTGGACTGCATATTATAAATAATGACTGCATGTTATAATAATTAAAAATAATATTAATATAATCTTATCTTAGGGTCATAATAACGACTCTTCTCGTAAATTAATTACACGTGCTTTTCTAAAGCACGTTTTATTGCGTCCTATAAAATATTTAGAGCAATGGAATACTAGTAAATACTAACGGAGATTATTTTGTCTAAATTTGTTCATCCACTTAAAAATTAGGCCTCAGTAGGCATACATACAGAATAATTCGCGTAAAAGCACTATATGTTAACAAAAATAGAACACCTTCTTTATATAGAACAAATAAAAACTATCAATACATATAATGAGTCGATACGAAACCCCGAATAACACATCACGATATTGAGAGCGATGTATGGGCGACGTAAAATAGTTTCTTTAATGTAGCGAAAGTCTTTGAACAAACTTTCATGGAAGTTCTCGCATTTTGTCACAGTTTGAGTGGAAAAAAGTGAACGAATATATAACAGTGTAGCGCCGTATTTATTACACACGGTAACATCTACTTTACATGATTATTTTTGTTTTAAAACAAACATCTCCGCCAAGAAACGACCGCGTAGCGTTACACTGTTTTTCTGTTTTTCCTATTCTACTTTTCATAAAGTTTGATACATTTATAGGGTTCCATTTTGTACAAATTCTAGCAAGAGATATGACACATTTAGGAATTACTAGCTGTTGCCGGTGACTTCTTACGCGTACACATTATACGCTACAAATATTCAATCTGGACGCACAATTGGTCTCGAGCCTTCCAATCGTAAAGACACAGTTTTTAAAGACTATTTATTTTAACCTCATTTTCATTTTTCATCAAGTTAAGTGCACTCATGCTATTATATTTCAAGACGTACTCAAAATGTAACTCGTTAGTCATCAGCCATAGACCTTGAAACTACGAGTTATATTTAAAGGGCATGTACTAAAATAATAACAGAACTTTATTTACCTTAACCAATACATAGTCTCAATTTTATTTTTTCATTTTACTGCTTGCAAGTTTTACAGATATAACTAAAATAAATAGGAGTTACAGGTAATTTTCAAAGACTGACAAGTCTACGGGCAATCACTATTGAAGTCTGTAAAGTTGTCAAATTCAATAAAATGTTCTTAGAAATCTCCGAATAGAATTGTGTACCTTTTAAATCAACATTTTCAACGAAATAGCAATTATTACAACTTGTCTATTTTTTTAACGTCGTCTGAAACATGATATGAATATAAATTGTTTTCTAGGAAATTTAAAGGTTTCTATGTGATTGAAAAATATACTACAACTGTGCTACGCGGTTTTACCCGTAACTAAATAAGAAAAAAGAAATAACAAACATAGCGTGATGTGAAATAGCCTATAGCCTTCCTTAACAAATGGACTGTTCAATACAAAAAGAACTTTGAAATTCGATCTAGTAGTTCTTGAGATTAGCCTGTAACCAAATAAACTCTACTGCTTTATAATATTTATACTCCAATTAAGTTTCCACGGTCAAATTGATGTTGTTTCATGAAGTTTGGCTAAGTTATAGGTCGATTTTGGATTCGATTCCCGTTTAAATGTAATTACTGCCACGACATAAGCGGCTATATATTGTAGTTTATAAATAGTTAAATTAAAATTTAAATGTATGTATGTACTTTTATCGATAAGTAAGTTTTGGAAAAATTGCTATTCACTTCAGCAGTAGTATTGGTGGTAAAGCCCGCAATTACATGAAAGATGTCATATATGCTAGAACTATTTCATTTATATAATCCCGCCTTAAGCGTCACAAACACAAATTTACTTTTTTCCAAAACAACTCTCTTTTAAAACAGAATCATGAATCAATGTATATATTGTGCATTTCACACAGAAACTGTATTAACATTTGCGGATTCTCCGTACAATTTGACGCACCACGTCATTACAATAATTAGACGGCGTCGAAATGAACGGAAGAGTACTCGTAACTTCACTCCCTTGCTGAGCGGAATTACAATGGCTTAACGGGTTTGAGATGTATAAACCATTTAATCTGACGCCCTCAGGTTTCTGTTACAGCCCTTTCTTACTTCGTTTTATTTTATATTTTACATGTTATAATGATTGTGGAGGAAAAAAGACAATACGTTTTATAAAATTGAGCTTTGGACGCTAATATTGAAATTGAGCTGTACCTACATATTTGTTTTGGAAACTGGTATTCATAATGTAAATGTTTTATGTAGTAAAATAAATATATTCATTAAATAATCTTAAATATTTAACTTAAGTATTTTAGGAAATGAGGATACTTAACATTAATATTATAATGTAAATATTTAAAAATAACTTTTTCTTCATTTAAATCTGCCACGTGATATGATATCTGTTAAAGTAAATGTTTATTAATATCAAAATAATGTTAGTTTACTTCCTACTAACGCCATCTAGTTATAAAAGAGTGTACTACACTAGTACGTAATAGTGCACCATAAATAATGAAAGGGGATAAAGACGTCTATTCTCTACTGGCAATTCATTTGTTTTATTATTATCAATCAAAGCATTGACCACCTACCATCCAGTGGGCTTACTTTTTGCCATTTAAATATTATAAAAGTGTAATTGTAATAAAATTTGTAACGGTTTATAATTGCACGGTGCATAATATTAAATCTCAGAATAAATTATTATGTTCTATAGGAAATATTTGTCACTGCTTTAAACGGTAAAAAATACAACTTAAAGAAACCGACATTCTAGAAATTTCTCTATAAAACAAAATACATTTTGGCTTTTGTTCCGTCATTTAATATCAAATTGTTCCAGAGCTCATAAGCTTTGTTTCGAATGACTGCCTCTCAGCCACTGCGACAACCGTGTCACAGTCTTGGCAAGAGTCACGGTTTCACAACTTAGAAACACTTGAAGGAATAACAAATACGATTAAATGTAAAAACAGAAGGTAATTCCAAGAATATATCTAATGTAAGAATATATCTTATAGAATATATCTTATATGTCTATAAGTAAGTTAAGATTTTAACTGTGACAAAGTAATGAGAGTCACTAAAAGTATTTTTTTAAGTGCTAAGTACCGGGCGTAGAATATTCTTCAAAATTAGACAAAACAAGGATATTGGTGTAGGTGTTGCATAATCGGTGTCGAAAAAACGTTTTGTTCCGACCAGATTTACCAGTCTATCCAATGGCAATCGGTATAGACAGTTCAACGTACCCTTCAATGTCTAGTTCCTAACGGACATCCACCGAAATAATGGCCATGTCTGATCCGATAAGTATATAGAACGCTTAAGATTTTCAAAAAGAAAACTTTACTATTAGTCTTTATATGCCTGATGGCACAATGTTTCCATTAAATATTTCTAACAAATAATTAACATAACAAAGTTATTTAGTAACCACTTTAGAATTTTTTCTGTGTCTTGGGTGTCATAACCACACACAAAAACCCAAAAAAAATCTAAATTTGTCACTCAAATATATTAAGATCTGCTTATTAAAAATAAGGTATTATTATAATTTGCGGTAAGTCATGTACGTAACATTGGTACGTAGTTAAAGCTAAGGGATAATTTCTTCATAAACTTTCAATGTTTCTAAAAATGTATACATTATTTATTCATAGTCTATATATTTAGGTATTTGTATTTGTCAGTTCTAAAAATAGTTATTCCATTATAAATAAAATGAATCTTAGAAATAAAATGAATAACCATTATAAATAAAATGAATCTTAGAAAGCAACGTGATTAATACGACAATGTTTCTTTACATTAACTAAACTACACACTAAAGGATTTGAACCGGAAGTTTATCCATATAGCTGTATTTTACTTTGGCAGCTGAAACTTGGATACTACTTTTTATTTTAAAAAGAAAATTGTTTTCTTGACATTTATATTTCCACCACATTATGAGTTGTCTAAACGGATAAATAAATATCCAGACTGAGAGTGCGACTGGCGCGACCCTACGTGTCTAGACTGTAGACTAAAGAACTCTTAGACTTTATTTTCTATTGGAATTCCGACCAAAAAATGGATAAAACTTGTCGGAACATATAAATACAATATGTAAGTTGATATTTTATTTGCGTTAAACACTTATTTGCTCCTTTCTAAGATTTTTTTTTAATCTCAAATTTAGATAAAACTTTAACTATTAGATACAGTACAAGTAAGTTATTTTTTTTTAAATGTTTAGATTTTTATTGTAACCGGAATGGCACTAGAGACTTCATATAATATTATTTCTTAGTTTCAGTTAAAATATTATGTAGGAGCAGAATGCTTGCGAATATTTTTTATTCAATTTCTTGCCACCTCTAATATCCGCATAGTTACCTCAATGAAGCAAGTATTTCGTAGCAGACAAAGAATATGAACCATTTCATTTAGACTTATTTCTCATTGTCTATTTTGGTAACTTTTCTATTGTAAATGTCACAAAAGACAGTCCAAAAATATAAAGTACAAGGATGAGGTAAGTTTTTAAGAAGGAAATACAAAGATTTGTCAAACAATCGCTTTGTTGAGTGTGATTGCGTGGGTGCGAAGGTCCTTGGGTATAAAGGGCATCGATTGTGTACCGAATTGAGCCTTTTTGGCCTTTAAGTCACAAACGATCTGTACACATGACCTTTGAGAATAAAAGAAAGTATTCAAATCCACATATATAAAACATGCAAAGCGAAAAATGTATTTTTTGTTTGACTTACAATGAATTCTAGATTATTAACAGTCATCGTCAAATATTAAGTATGACAGGGCCTTTCTGAGATACACAGACTTATACTTAAAACTCAAGACTTTGTTTCTTATGATTGAATGCGCTAATCTTAGGACTTGAAAAAATATTTTTGTGTTGAATAGTCTATTTATTGAGGCTATAGGCTATATAACATCACGCTATATTTGTTGTTTTCTTTAGGGTAAAGGGTTATCGAGGTCAGATTTGTTCATGTTTAGTTAAAACATGAACAAATATGACCACGAAAAAGCATTTGCTGCAATGCGCATTAGAACCTTAAACCTTGTAGTACCATATGACCTTAGGTAAGATAGTCTTGCGCTAGGTTTGCCACAGATCCATTGTTGCCTTTGAGATATAAGTTAGAATACCGTAATAAACGTGTTTTTATATTCTAAAAGCATATACCTTACCAATTATGGACTTGGAATTAAAAAAAAAAATGAATCAGTAACATTCGATACTTCGGTTACAAGTGTCTATGTAGAAACATTTCTAAATATTTTAGTATGTAGTCAATAGCCGCGGTCACTCGACGACGTTCTATATTGCTTAATATTTAAATCAATTATAATGATTAACTTCACGGTTACACTCACTTTCACTAAGGACTAAGCTTGAATCATATTTGTCGTATCACATGTGTTTATCCGGTTTCAAACCATAATAGCAGTTCTCTTCATGACTACAAAGTAGAAACAACAAGGGCGCCGTCATGTTCAAACGAAGAATCTTCTCAAAGATGAGCTTGAATCTAAAAGGAAACAATTAGCCAATAGATGAATGTATCAGGCATTACGCTAATTGCAATTTATAATCGCCTCAACAACAAAGAAATTCTTTGTTCCGGAGAATAATAAAAAAGTTTAGACGCTTTTAATTTTTCTAAGAAACTATAGTGTTTAAAGATAACTCTTTTTCTTTTAATTCCTTATAAATTCCTGTTCTTAATAATAAGTATTATTATAATAATTAAATTCCTGATTAAGTTATTGAAATAAATACGTCTAACTTTTATCATTCACAATGTCAAAGATGGCAGATTTCCCGAAGATTTAGTTTCCTACAACCAACGCCGAGTGACATTGGCTTGCCGACGCCGCAATTACTGACTGCAGTGAAGGTACGAAACAGACACAAATATGTTAGATTGATCTAACCAAAGACCTTTGGTCCTAATGTCAGGCATCAAAGTACACAAACTAGGCGTTAACGTGTGTAAATCACCTTTTAGGCTACCTTAAACTTCATTCACGGAACAAAAATATCACCCCAACTCTAATTTTCTAACAAATTAATTAATGTTTCTTTATATTATTTGTTCTGAAACATGACACACTAAGTTAAAGCAAAAATACAAAGGCGAAATTGCGACCAAATCATAGGAAAGAATTTATATTTCAAATACTTAAGTAACATAACTTTATTTTGCTTGAAATATTTCCTGCAATTCAGTAAAAGTATTGTTCCGTGTGACTGGGTCTTCCATAACGACTCGTGCTCGTGACTGCGAAGCTATAAGTTGACCCGAACCAAGAACTGAAATATAATACCTTAAAAGTAGATCATTTTATTTAACCTCACTGGAACCAAGCACTTAAATTCAATATCTTAAAAGCAAGTCTTTCTGATTTACAGAATCTGTGAAAAGTGCTTTTACATTATTATTTCGTGAAAAGCTGGATTATTTTCTGAAGTCACGCTTTCGGATTCGAGATTTTAAATAAAGTAATTAGTGTTAATAAGTATTGCGTAGTAATAGGATGATTATAATCATAATCAACCGGTGAGGTATTACAATCATATCTAATTTAGTGTGTAGCAATTCTTGCCTATCAGTGGAATCACTTTCATGAGAGGCGACCATCTCCTCGGAGTACCAACGTGCCAAATAAAACATGTTTTATAAGAAGTTCTTTTACATGTCCATAGGTGGAAGAGACTACTTAACATCACCTTTCTTTTTAATTGGGTAATCCTCATGGATACCCAGGCGCTCGGGGAAGCAGCTAGTCTATAGATAGTCCATGCTGCTCGCTATCTTCTTTAAACTTATAAAATAAGTATCATATAAGTACTTAATTATGATTGTATTCTATGAAAATTCTATAAGATTTAAAATTGTGTTCAGTAGGTGGTAAGCGATCACTATCGTCCATACATCTGTATGCAACTTCATATAGCAATTTACCTACATAAAAAACGACCAAAAATACGTGTATCACCGTTTATTAAGTCCGAGAATATATTTAGGCTAAGCATTTATTTTGTATATAAACAGATATTTGCTTTCCTCGAAATTGATTTCTTCTTTTCATCGCATCATTTTACTCCAAGAATGATTTAAAAACGCAAAATACAGACACATATAAACTCATAATAGAAATATTTTTTATAACTTCTTATGCATAAATACATTTTAGGATTTTTTATATTGAATGGAATTTTCCAATATTTATGATTTCAATGGACTACGCTTATTTTAATTAAAATAATGTTATGTTAAACGTATCAATATTACAATTTGTAATATTGGTACGTGAAATCCATGAATTTAACATGAAAATGAAAATGAAATCCCTTAAAAAATTCATGCAACTGAGCCAAAACATCGATAAAAAACCGCATAATCGTGAGTACCCTATTTCTTATTAAACCAAATTTTCGAAACCAAAAGTGTTTATACGTCGGCCAGGAAAAAATCGCTTCAAGTGTCAACTGCTACAAGTATTAGCGTTGAGCATTATAAACAAATATAATATTATTAGTATCTTATAAAATGCGAAATAGCAATGTGTTACGATTTGCTTTTTTTATTTGGTAAAAGTTGAACTTTGCCCATCAAATGTTTTATGACCCAGCGGTTAAAGATTTTCAGTTAGCAGCAAATTTATCAAGCCAATTACACTAGTTTCCCTATCACCGATCGGGGTTATGTCATAAAAATACGCCACGACTAACATCCATTCTAACATCTGTCGGAAATCGTTACGTAACTTTTCCAACTTTATTTCTCAGCAATCACGTACCCGAAGAAAGCTATAAAACAGAAATATTATATCTAACTTACACTCGATGCGTTTCATCCGCGAAAAGTATTGCAATGGGATTATTGAAGTTACATCTGAATTATGTACGTGGGGTTAGTATTCGATAATTCACCATTTGCTTCCTTTTACTTTGGAAATTACTCAATATTAAGTCAATAATACTCTAGTTGAAACTTTAAAGTTGCCAGACTGACAGGTAAAGGAATCGTATGAGTGACTATTCAGAAAGGATGTTGAAAAATATATTATATTAGCATAACTTATGTTTTCGGTTTCCTTTGGTTAGAGGGATATTAAAAAAATAATTACAATGTTTACGTCAAAGTAGATGTCATTTGGTATTTTAAGTGTCAAGATTAAAATTAAAAAAAGGTTTTATTCTGACAAAACAATAACTAAAAAAGTTGGTAGTTAATTATGGCCGGCAATTGATATTTGCTATCAGGTGAAATTCATACTCGTTTACTACATACGAGTATAATACTCCACACTATAGAGGCTATACCCAGGGAGATAGTATTAGTATTGAATCCGCTTACTGTATAAACACATTCTGGGGTTGAAATAACAAAATGTGATTCTATACCCTGATGCAAGCTTACATCATACATATTGATCACAATCTCGGCATCCAAGATGCACTCACGTAGAAAATCAAGAACAAAAGCGGTGAACTCGAAGAAATAAATTCATGTTTAGTATGGAAATATAAATTCATCTTTCATAATAATATCGTTATCTTAGGGGAAAATAAATAGCGGTATAAGACTTTAGTTTCACTGCGACCGAGAGGCGAACGATCGCTCAATTTCGAGTATTTCGTTCTTCAGTCAGAATGTAATACTATGTTTACTGCGTTAAATCAAACTGTTACTTATTAGTTTGAAAGTGGTAGATGCCTTCTTACTATCATATTAAAACTATAACAGATATAACATAAAAACACCCATAACAGACAGTAAATAGTAAAAAGAAAAGCTATGCAGTTGTTTTCTTTTGAGTATACTAGATACCAAACTAAAAACCCATCTCAGAAAAATCTCCTTAAGTATATTTTTTCTTATGTACCAAATAACATGCGTTTTATACATTTATACTTGGGACATCACGATGTAGGCACACGTGGCACCTTTAATTTTTCATTCATAATTGTTTCAGCGAATTCATCGCTTCTCGCTTTGAGCTTTAAGTGAAACAGTCGTTATAGGGGCGTAAAAAGCGTATCATGTATATTGCAGATATTACGCTTTGCTACAAGCGTTATGTGATATTATATTTCTATGCGTAATGTGAGTTAGCGACGATTACTTAGTAAACAGGCCCATAAACGAAAATACGATGTTATACTGTGAATATGTTAGCAGTATGTAGTAGTTACTATAAGCAAAACCTTTAGGTATAATTAATAATGGATTTGATTATTATAAGGAAATCTGAGTTAGTATGAATATTTTAAAATTAAAATTATAAACCTGTCAATAGATTATTTTTTTATTAGACTGAAGTAGCAAACGAGCATGCAGTCCACCTGATGGTAAGAGGATACTACCGCCCATGGACATCTGTAATTTCATATAGAACAGGGGAGTCTGTCTCTGAAGTCAATCACAGATGCGTTGCTACTCCCGTGGACTAAGATGTTCGCCTCATATACAATTGAGACCTAGTTGAAAATCGAATTGCTTTACACTAGAAATAGGTGTAGCGGTAGTACTTCCCCGGTTGAACTACACTAATTATACCACCTGGCGAATGTAACTAATTATGAAAATACCTAATACGGCGAAGAAAAAACATTGTATACAAATCCTCTCTTGTGGATATTCCTATCCACGAAGAAATTAATGTCTCATATGTGTATAAACACACGAGTAAAGGTAAAGTTGCTGAAATAATGACGTCATACATTATGTGTGTATGTATGTATGTGTGTAAATAAACAATTCAATATGTGTAGCTATGATAATAAAATCTTTCAAAGAAAAACCTTGAAAGCTCTGAATACGGGTAAACAGAATATTCAATTATTGTTCCGCAATGCAGTTAGCGGCATTATCCCGCACCTCGTTAAGAAGTGCTCCCCCATTAAACTAAGTGCGGTGTTCATAATAAAATAAAATAATCATTGTGTTAACTGCTTCAATTTCAGTTCTGGTTCTGATTACGCTTATTTTGGAGCCAGTTGTCATCAACCTAATGTTATTTAACTACAGAGTTACAGAACGAGAATAATCGTGTCCATTCATACGTACCACAGATACATACTACAACAAAAAAATGGCAAGCAAACATTTTTGTAGGTGGTAGAACTCTTTGTGGTTTGACTCCGGAAGCACCACCGCCACACCTATTTCTGCCAACAGCAGTGTTATGTGCTGTTGTGTTCTGGTCTGAAAGCTGTGGTA
>DWLI01003916.1:0-11345 GCA_018249915.1 Cecropterus dorantes dorantes
CTAATTTTAGTGTAGTTTTTTCTACAAACGTAGAATAAGGCGAAAGATAAAATTTTTAAAAAGAAGTATAACTTCTAACGCGTGTACATAAATACACACACACTCTTTTATTTAACTGGCTATCTTAATTATTAACTGTCGAAATGGGAAATAAATATTTTGATGGCTTATTATTTATCAAAACTTGGTTTTTTACTTACGTTGGACATAGGACGAATAAAATTTACAAAAAAAAACTACATTTGACATCGATATATAATAAAATAATTTCTATTTTAATATATTTCATTATATCAGCAAAATTATTTTTCACTATTCAGTTCATTGTTTTTAGCAATCGGGTTTTTTGCATTTATATTCATTTCATATTTATTGACACTGTACATAAGTACAGTTAAGTAGAATTAAATAACAAATCAGTGTTGAATTGTTTAAATGTTGTTCTCGCCCCGTAAGGAAGGCGTCGATCGGAATTTGTGATTTCAAGAAATCGTTAGTATGTTAAACAGCGTTGGATATATATGTTTATTGAGCGAAACCAGTTTTGGTGCGAGTACGTGGGCGTACGAATGCACTGCAGTCCACTGCATTGCAACGAGGAATGAAATTCTAAATGAGTGTTGTGCTTATTTTACAGTCAGCTTTATCGCCGGTTTATTTTTCAAATGTACCTGTATCGCCTCTTTGCTGCGCGGATTAATGTTGTACGCCTCGCAATTTTGTATCGTAATGCCTATCTGGATTTTTGAGCGTGCGTTAATGCGGCACGAGTGGAGTACTTATCATCGTTTTCAGTTATCAATTTTATAATATGTTTTTCTTTATTTTAAGCTCGGGTTCCTACAATATGATTGTGATACCTAATGATAATTTGAGCATGTCATTTTTGGTATACATATTCATGGTTTTAGATTTTTTTACCATGTTATTATGATGATATATTTCAAAATAATAAAAAACACGCATAGTCTAGTGCTGAAATAGGCAATGCAGATAATCTACAAATACTAATGTAGCTTTCAGTTACAACGATACTACGATACTGCGCCTGCCAAATTTTATAACAGAATTTTTAAATTTTATTCCTCGTACAAGTAGTAACTTTCGTGTCATTCTCTGTGTTAATAATGTCCTTTTTATATTTCCTAGAAACGTTCGAAAGTTATTACAAATGTTTTTTTTATAATTTTATAAGTTTAAGTGTTTACCAAAACCTTACAAAAGCACAAATGGAACTTCTCACGTGCAGCGATGTAAGCTTTGTTTTATGATAATGAAAATATACGTATACATTTGTTTTGTAAGTTTGAAACTGAATAAGCTAATTTATACAAATTGCAAAACAACTATGCAACACATTTTAATGTAGGTGCAATGCAGGTAGTTTAAACTGTGTAGGTATCCAGGTAAAACTAATTTCACGGACTGTGTTGCAGTTCTGTAGGTTTTTGAACGTTTCCAACGCAACTTTAGCACAAATGCAAATCATTTCCCAACGGAATTATATCAGTCATTTATATGTCATATACCTGTATTTAAGGCAATTTTCATGTACGCAAGAATTCTTAATACAATTTAATTTTTTAACTCAATTTTTGTGGATTTTCCGACATGCCTGTTGAGCTGTTGTTGTCGGTCATTTCTTATCATTTCGTCATATTTTTTGTTATTTATATTGGCAATACGCTTGGTTCTCACATTACTCGTGTTATATTATTTGTTGAAATTTAAACATTGTCGTAACCTGATATCATCAAAACTTGATTAAGGCATATTAAGAGAATTTAATATACTTATAGAATTTAAATATTAATTATTTTCTTATTAATCATATGACAGATCTTATTCTAAGTTAATTTTGTATAAACACTTGTAACCAACTACACGTGTTATGAGTGTTTAACTCTTGTTTTTCACTAATTTATTAGAGTTTATCATGTTATCATTACTGGGTTTTTTGCAGTATAAAACGCGTTTATTTATCTACCCTGGCCAAGTTTAGGTGATATTAATATACGTTAAAAATCAACATGGAAAGTTCGATGAACAGACCTAAATTTATTCACATGCATTACTGTTTTTTTTGACTCCGGAACCAGCAGTTTAAACGATCCCAACTAGTCGTTCGTTGTAAATGGTCGTCAGAAACAGCAGAAAATACCTTTTGTAGGTGTTTTCAGAGTTAGGAAACAAAAATAACCGTGCAGCATTATGAAACAAAGGATATTCCCAGTAAACTGGGAACGTTGTGTGTTATTTTTACACAAACAACCAACGTTATTTGCGCACCATTTCTTTTGCAGAAATTTCGATTATAAAACAATGGTATAATGTTTGTATTCTTCATTCAGCTGATAACTTTTTACCCGACTGCGTCAAAAGGTGGGTAAAATTTTCCGTGAGTATGTATGTATATATGTATGTATGTTTGTTTACACGTCCACCTGATGGTAAGTGACCACTGCTGCCCATGTGAAACTGCAATCAACCCCAGAAAAGTTCAGTATTATCTGGAGTTAGCCACACATTTGTTGCTAACCCCTGAGGACTGAGTTGGAACGTCTCGGATTTGTCTCCCTTAAAGTAAACTGCTGTTTGAAAATTAGTTCAACGTGCAACGTTCTTCCTACTTGAATGTTAAACGATTTAGTCACAGGCTTGCGTTAAGGAAATGCGTATTTACATAAAATAAAATTGATATTCATAAACACTGTAAATATAATTAATAGATAAAGTTTAAATGGATAAATAAACATAAGCTTATTTCAGATATTGTAACAAACCAAACCAAACATGCGATTTTTACGAGGGCTCCGATATCTTTTACTAAACCGCATAACTTCTTTTTTATAGTCACCCAAACAAAGGTTACTATTCAGTTTATGACGTTTTAGAGTAAACAAAAAACTGAGTTAAATATAGGGAACATGTTTGCTAGTTCAGTTTCGTTTGTCGAAAGAGGGAGGGCTGCCACCCCAAAGATTCTGCGCCCCCGTCTCTGGCATAACAATAGTTCACACGAAATAATCGATAACACCCATAGCAGTTGAGAACCGAGACCCCCTTTTGGCCATTTCGAATGAGCACTTAAGCAAGCATTATGACATTATCATTTTTTTCGGTTTATTAGAAATGCAGCTACAATTAACGTAAGATTAAATCTCCTTAGTATTTTTAGTGCTTGCGCTTTAGCTACTTAATTCGGCATGAAAACATTATGAGAAAGTGTAGTCTGTGAACAAAGTTAAAGATCCACCCCACAATTCTCTCCCACAATCATAAAATTTGTTACTGCGATCTGAAGATTCTCAATTTCGTTTTTGGGCGTTCTTGTACCTATTCATAGGAGGGAAGTCTGGCCAATTCTTCATTCTTTATCAATCGAACTTATCGTAACTCTAAGAATTGCCCAGTTTTCGGACAACCGATTTCGTGCAAAATGGAGTACGTAACAAGGAACATTTTAAGTAAAGGGCAGCAGAAGTAAATTCTTCGTTTTGCTTTCTCATACAGATGACCATAGACGACAGTAACAGCAATCAGCTAAAGTAAAATCAACTAAAGCATTGAAAATAATTGATCTTATTTCTGGAAGTATGTGAATTTGCATTAAAAAATAAAATTTTAATGCTATCTATCTTTATTTAATAGAAATCAAATGGCACTCGGCAGCAGGTAAATCTATTCAGAAAAGTCAGTGTTCCAATAAAAGCTTGCAAAATTCAAATATTCCATTTGAGAAACGAATAAAAATTCAGCTTCGTCTTGCTCGAGGGTCAAAAAGCAGAGGGGAGCGAGTGATAAATCTGACTTAGTGTCGTGAGTCCGCAGTTCCAGTACAGGTATGGGGACTCGCCTAATGAAAATGTATGGGAAAAGCGTCGCTTTTCGGATTTTGTCCGATCCATTTGGACATTAAACTGTTTTTAAGGCTCGTTATTCACAGCTGTGTACCTAACAGGTAGTGTCTTTGGAACCTCAAACTTCCATTTAGTTTTCTGTCCGCGTGAGTCATTGGTGAACGCTTTAGATCCCTTTTTGTTTTCTGAACCTTTTTCCTTTAATGAAACGTGCAGACGGCGAGTTGTGTAAGTGTTGAACTTTTTTGTACAAAACTTTGAGCTTATCGCCAAACTTCCTTTTCAATTAATTTCTCGTTCATTTTAAGTTAATACCTGACTACGTTCGCGTTCGTATCTCAAAGTTTAAAAAATGTAAATAATACAGATATCTACAAGGTTAACGAAACTTCGAGTGTGGTCGGTTGATGGAGACCGCTAGGGGCCTAATCTCATACGTGCTTCCGTGCTTTGAACAGTTACTCCGTTAGATTTTTGTTATTGAATAGGCTTAAATTGCCTCGTTAAACTTTGTTAGAGATGCTTTAAAACATACATTTATCAAATAAATCTCGGCTTCAAAATATATTGCAGGTATGTGATGCAATTTATGATTGCAATTTTCGAGAATAAATATTTAAAATCAATAAATGGTGATTTATGGGGCACTGGTTTCAAAGGAATATTTACCACACATAGCAGAATGGTGACAGTGCGAATTCTTTACCGATTGGAATTTCACACAAAGGACTTTATAACGCTGCTAACGGAACCAGGATAATGAAAGAGGATTTCGCTTTGCAACGTTTGCCACAAGTTAAAGACGGAAAGGTGATTACTTCAGCAAGTGTTAGTCCAGTGGTCGTGTATCGCTAATAACCATAAACTTTGTTACGTTTTTGTCTTATCTACTTCTTTAGAGTTATGTGTCTGATCCTGGTGTCAAACTATTAACATACAGATACCTGTAAATATCTATAAACCGTAACTTGTTTTTACCATGACCTACTCGTACGTAGGCTATTACTATGAAAACGTGTAAAATAACCGTTAAAGTTCAAGCGAGTGTCTGAAGACAAGTTTGTTATTAAACAAAATGTTTAATATTACTACCTCGACTTAACCAGACTTGACTATCCTTGATATATTACCGCCTATTAAATGTTGTTATGTATAATCCCCCTCATAACTTCCCTCAATCACGTTAGATACAAGCGATCTAATCAAAGTAATAATTTGTGTAGATTTATAGACTCTTTACTTCGTATATAGAACTTATGCCTTGCCAAGCAACCAAATGTCCAATGTTCACCAAACGGCAATCCTCCTATGACTTGCTTCTATTTTCGGTCCGTTTCCCTCACGCCTCCCTGTTGCACAAACAAACGCCCTGTTTACTGCCGCGCATTGTACCGGCTTAATTAATTTGCTTTTATGCCAACACTTCGGATACGTTGAATCATCATAAACGCAAAATATGATCACATGCGTTATTTTATAACATAATGGGTGATTTGGATATGGCTGGTGTTAGGAGATTTAGTGATTTTCGTCGGTAAATTACAAAGGACGAATTTATTGCAGTATGTAGGTACTGCGTTGGTTTCACGCGTTTGTGATGATATTTAGTACTAATATTAGCATTGAAATTATTCATTTAAATTTTCCGTGTGGCCGTGAATCGAACGTGGGACATGCGGCATTATTGCATCGTACTCACGATCGATAGTACCATATCCACGATCATTCTGGTCTTTTGCACCTATTGGAACACTGCTGTGTTTCAGTATAAAAGGTAAGGCCTTCATACTGCAAAACTTCTTCAATTTTGTTCACACATCAGTATACGGAACGGTACATGACCTCATGTAGAAGTTCTGTTACTTGTGTAGTTTATTACCTCCACAATAAATAACGCTTTCAGTCATAAAGTTCTACCAATATTTTGTATTGAGGATGCTGTGGATACTATCAAAGTACATTAGTACTATAATCCAAACAATAATTAATGTGAATTCAACGTTTTGATATCTGTTTTTTCGTTTTTTTTATGTATGGATGTAACAAACGAGCATACAGCCCACCTGATGGTAATTAATTCCTTACCACACCGTTCAGACCAAAATACAACAGCGTATACACTGCTGGTGTTAGGCAGAAATAGGTGTGGCGGTGCTGCATCCGAAGTCAAACCACAAAGACTTTTACCACCTTCAAATATATATAAATACCATTTTAAAATAGTATACTTATATGATGAGCAATTGACTGCGCCACGCTTTATGTAAATATTATTGAATATATTTTTGAAATTATTGCCTGTAATAAAATGGAATAATGAAAATAACAAGGTTCAGTGCGCATTCAAATGCCTCCTGCATTATTATACTTAGTTTAAACGAGGGTGCGGCATAAATCTGTCGTCTCAAACAAGCAGTTACCTTGGACTTGACTGGTTTATGGCTAGAATTTCTTCCTCAAAACACAGGGCTGTACTTCTGGTTATAGTACATAATATAGATTATGAAAAACAATAGATGGAGTATAACCAAACAGAAATTAAACAATAAGCACGTGCAGAAATGTGTAGGTTGTCAAGGTCAGAAAATAGCTGATTGTTTGTATCTATCTATACTAATATTATTAAGAGGAAAGATTTGATTGTTTGTTTGTTTGTATTGAATAGGCTCCGAAACTACTGAACCAATTTCAAACATTCTTTTACCATTAGAATCCTACATTATCCCTGATGAACATAGGCTATATTTAATACGAGAAAAATGGGAATCTGCGAGAAAACTATTCAAAGAAGGCGACTATTTTTATGTCCCGTAGCGAGGTACGAGTGCTTTAGCTAGTATTCAATAAAGGGATTAAAGAATATATAAGGTCTAATTAGGTATATTAAAACCAAATAGTTCGTTTATTATATTTTTATTTAATTACTAAAAGTACAGAAGTTTTTTTACAAGTACATAGGTTGGCATGGATAAACTATCCATGCCAACCTATCTATATTTACTTCTGTCAGTACTTACCTTACAATCTTTCGGTTTTTTTTACATGCGCTCTATCTGAGAGTTCTTCCGAAATCTGTGGTAGACGCAATAACCGCGCATATATTATGTTCTTGCTCTCGATCGCTATAAATGACAAATCTCAGTTTCCTGCTATTATTTACTATGACAGGTTCAAGCCAAATCGGACGCTTTTGCACGCCAATATTTTATTAAGAGCAACAACGGTTTAGTAAAGAGCTGTGATTTACGAATACAGTGGTTTGCCATTTGGAAATGCTAGAACCCGGCGGTTCGACTGGCGGCAAACCCGCCGTATTTATTTTACAAGCTTTTATTTAACTTCAAATGTTTGTATGTTTGTTCAGGTAAAATCATGCAACTGAATTTTAAAACAATTTTGCATACACATTTACCTATGTGACATCGTTATAAATTCAATATGGCTGACTAAGATGGTAACTAATCGAAGGGTTTGCTGATGAAAAATAAAAACATTTATTTTTAAATTAAATACAGCGGGTCGTCAAAGATAGTAAACAAGTTAACTTTAAAGGAAATTAATATAAGTCCTTAATAGAGGTCATTCAAGAATTTGAAAAAAATAATGTGTTAGACAAAATGGCCGCCAACAATATTCTCCAAAAACGTGGCAACAGTGTAAAGTGATTTGTTGTTGATATTTTTATATTTTCCTATCATAGAAAATATGCTTTTTCGCCTTTTTCAACACGGTAGCTCAGCTGCCCGAAGCTATATCTAATCCTGTATCGAGAACTTCATGCATAAATTAACATAAAACGTGAGCCTATGTACTGGCTTGTCAGGCGGCTTCCACGAAAGGCAATTCTCTACCCGTAGGCGGCTGACACTACTCAAAGGAGCTTACACCATCTTTATTAAACTTGGGGCACGTTTACGGCGACACAACGCGTTAGGCGTGTTAAATCTGGCTGTGAAAAAGAAAATATTGTAAAGAATGCCATATGTTGAGAATGCCAGGATTTTGTATAATGTTTTCAAACCTATGCGAAATTTGAAGTCTTCTTATTCGAATGGCTAGTAAGGTGGAGAAGATATACTTCATTCAAAGACGTGATTGTAATTTTACCAGGTCGTAGAACAAGTGTAGTTTGACTGGGGAGGTATTATCGCCACACCTTTTTCTAGCGTGAAACAGTTGTTGCGTTTCGGTGGATGGAAGTGGTTGGTGGCTTTATTATATATGAGGCGACCATAGTCCTCCGGAGTACCAACGCATCTATGATCGAGTTCCACTTTTTAGATTTCCATGGGTGGCAGTAACCAGTTACCGTCGGATAAACTGCTTGCAGCGTTTTATACTTCACTGTAATAAAAAATAAATAAATGAAGGTGATCACTGAAGGTTGATTGATTAGATCATCTTAATCTACCCTCTTGAATAGTTGATATATAGATATTTATTATCGGACAGAGAAGATCCGGCAAGAAACTTAGCGGGTGTCTTTTTAGTCATTGAAACATTTCACAACACTAATCCTTGCTAAACAAAGTAATGCTCCAATAATGTAAGTTGCGGAACCAGTTCTAACGAAATACGTCTGTGTGTACGCGGTTTTAGACCGCGGTATTGCTAAATTGTTGTCGTATACCGCTCGTAGTTCGAACTGTGCTTATTTATTGCATGTCTTGTGGGCTGCCGTCTATCTGTCATCTTATTCTTATCAATAAACAAAGGGAATGTTGATTTCGAATAGCGCAATGACGTTCAAGAACTAGTTTGGTTAAGATAATAACGAGATTCGAATAGACTCTGATTTTTACTTACTTTACAAAATTTGATTCATGTATAGATAACCTTCCGAGCTTTCGATAAGTTTGCTCGGTGCATCCCCGTGAACGATGTCTGTTTTTATTGTGCATTAACAAGTTGTTAAATATTTAAAAGTAAAATAATAAAGTCGTTAGAGTTACGTCAAGCACAAATATATACATATTTAAATATCCCTTCTTATCTTTTGGTACCATGTAAATAAGCTTGTGATTTGGGGATGATAAGTTTTATATTGGATACCATGAGAAGTTTGAGAGATTTATTGAATTGTTTGTGATATTGAAAGAAGAAAATAATAAAAAACGAGCCCATATGCTTCTGTAATGCTTTTTTCTGTAAACAGATATAAATATTTGAAGTACAAACAGTGAAATGTAAGATGTAAAAAAACTTGTTTAAAACATTTAATTGATGCTTTTAAAAATACTTGAAAGGTTTCTTTGTTACTTCCCAAATTTTGCGAAAGTGTTCATTCATCATAATGCAAACACACGTTACCCGTCACTAACATGTCGGGTTTCGAAATCGCGAAATTATTAAGAAAACAAATTCCGGTTACGGGCCAATGATGTCACCAAACTGAGTGAAATCTAGCCTAATTTTAACCACAACACATGCCCTGCAATGAATCACACACAAATCTACATTTACCCTCACGAATGACATTTGACATCTCACGAGCGGACCCAGATCCTTTCAAGCGATTTATCCATTGTCATTATGTAGTAGGCTTCAGCTTGTACTATATTCCCGGTGTTAGGAGAATCTCATGAATTATGGAGGCCCATTTATACCGTCACTTATCGCAATTTCTCGTTCTTGGAGGTGTAATTCTTGTAAGCACGACTCTACTGCATTATGAAATTGTTTTGTCCCTAGGGTTATACGCTTTTGCCTTTATTGTTGTAGCTTTAAAAATAGAATCGGAAGAGATATACTGGAATACATTGACGTAATATCCTTTACTTAAAATCTTTATGTCAAAGATATTTGTATAACATGTTATTGGTTTTTACCCGACTACGTCAGCAAGAGTGTAAAGTTTTTCGAGCGTATGTATGTATGCATGTTTGTATGTATATCCTTTTCTTTGACCGATTGAGCTGCATGACATATTTATCATTTGAATATACTTTTTAAAAATGGCGCCTGGAAATAGTGGAAAAAAGGGGGAATGACGAATTTTTTTACTATTACGACAATATGGGTATGAAATGAAAGCTAATAAATAGACCAATACAAAAATATATACTCAACATCTTACTATGTACATGACAAGTATTCATTGGATGTTGAAGAGGTGGTTGACAGCAGACATGCATCATTAATGACGGCCGAGATACTTGCAAGCTGTCTTGGTGCTGTTACAAATTAGAATCTACCCCTTAATGATAATACCCGTATCATACCATTATGAATATATATCATTATGAACGAAAATTTCGTTTTAAGTAGTCGGGTATTTTGTTTTAATGTCTTTAACAATTTTACTATTTTAAAAGTATCATTTTATATGATATCAAGTAATTTCAAGTTCCTAACATTTGTAATTTACAGGAAGCGAACAGACGACCAATACACACAGATACACATAAAAGCTCCGTTTTTTATAACGTGGATACAGAACCCCAAAAGCCAATAAAAAGTAATGTGACAATTGTATTAACAACATAACAATTGTAGTTAAATAAAATGGTTTTTTAAAACGGAAACGCATACAATGCGCATTGATGCGCTTCTGAATAGTGTCGTAACTTAAGAAACGTAATGATTAGATAATATGTTCTATGTCGGTAACTAAGCCATTAACGGGGATTGTATTGGGTTACGGGTGCGTAAAACGTTAAAAAGTGAATGTATTGTCACAGAATGAATGGAAAATAAATTGTCGATGCTCCCTGTTTGAATTGTAAAGGCATGTACAGACATATATAGAAACTTAATGATACCGCGTTGACAAAAGTTAGATTTTAATTACCATACCAATAAGCTCTAGGTAGCTTTTTTTACACATTAATGAATGTTATTGTGTTAGTCGGTACAGTTTACGGTGTTTTATTGATAAATATAAAATATCCAGTGATCGGTCGATTTCTAAATTATATTAATTGAAGTATGAGACAAACATAAATTAATTGATTTTAATCATGTAATTTTCGTAAAACCAAAACTCATTTTAAATATCACTTATAATTATTTTGTCTGTATATATCTTTAAATATAATATTAGCCAATTCAAACATTTTAGTTAAAAATTACCTGCCAAAAAAACCTCGTGTGTATGACCTTGCCCTTACCATGTCGGAACAGTGCACTTCGTTACGAAGTATACAATGCACTCACTGTAATCATTTTTATAAAGCCTATAAAGTGTAGAGCACGTTAACAAGTTTCAATTTGAATAAACTTTATTATTATTAAACTTTTTTAAGTTTACAAACTTATTACCTAATAAATATTCTAAGGCTTAAATGATTATCAGTAATGTTTGCTATAATACCGTTACACATGATAGACAAGACTATCAGAAAATTTATACTCATATTATAAAGCTGAACAGTTTCTTTGAACGCGCTAATCTCAGGAACTACTGGTACGATTTGAAAAATTCTTTTTATGTTGAATAGACCATTTATCGAGGAAGGCTTTAGGCTATATAACATCACGCTATGT
>DWLI01003917.1:0-11345 GCA_018249915.1 Cecropterus dorantes dorantes
GAAGGCTGTAGGCTATATAACATTACACTATGTTTTTTTTTGTTTGTTTTTTCTTATAAAGTAGCAGATGAAACCGCGGTACACAACTAGTATATTATATGGGACGAACGATGAAACATCACACATTTTTGTCCAAGCACTGCATGTCTGGTAAAAGTCTTTGCAACCTTACGTACAATAACAAAGACTAGGACTAAAAAGGGAAGGTTGCAAAACCTACAACTTTCCTTCGTACTTACCGCTTTACAAAATTTGTTTGCGATTGATTTATGATGATTTTAAAGGTAGAGGCTGAGATATAAGTTTCGCGGTGTCCAAAAAAACATTCGACACAGCAACAGCTATTTATTACGATAAATCAGAGCTCCATCGTTAACAAGCCATAAAAATAATTCTAATCTCAAAAATTCAAATCAGTTCCTGTCACCGCGCATTTGCCTATCCGCCTCCTCTCGGCTATTTTCACGGTTCATTTACCATTACACTCTTAGCCGTTGATTTTCTGAACGATTCACTGGGCACAAAGTATCTTAGCGTTCCAATTAAGGGATAAAAATGATATTATAAAAATAATAAAATAAAAACTAAACTTTTTTTTTCACTTCTATGAGTTTTATTTTTAAGGTCATGTTATTTATATACCGTGCCGCACCATCGGCCCTTAGTCGACAAAGGTGCCGTGAATTACTTTAGTTCGATAAAAAAACTAGACTTTAGAATTATTTTGAAATACAGTGATTTTATTAATCTAAACTAAACATTGTTGAAAACTATTACTACACAGAATTTTAGTTTTTAAAAAGAATTAACGAAATTTTTAAAACAATTTTAATAAACGTTCTAGAGAATTTTAATAAAATTGTTTTTATTTTTTATTTTTAAAAAAACTTGTACCTGTTTTTTTAACGAGACAACAACGACCAAAAGCCGTTTAGCTACGAAAATTGTTTTGATTGTTACGGTACTCATTGACTTTTTGATCTCAATTTTGTAAAAATGTATACGCTCATATATTATTTACCTAGCATTACCGGTCTTTTAAAACGCACTAAAACGTCATTTTCGGCGTTCTACAAACGATAGAGCAAAAAATTTACAACTAGATTCCAGTTCATCGGTGGACACTTAGAATGGAGATGAATGGGTGGACGTGGTCGATAAGACCTAAAATAGGATGACAAATTCAAGGCTAAATATAGACGGCTCTCGGAATTCATGACTTGAATCCGAATCAAGGTTAAACTCTACTTTTTTATTTTCGCATTTCTTACCAACGTATGAAGATCCGGGTGAACTAATTTATTATATTGTGCGGTTTTTTTATCCTCAATTAGAAGCGGGAACCATACCTGCAACAAAGAAAACAAAATATATTTATAAAATTACATAAAAACAACGTATATTAAGTGAATCTTATTATTAATTTTACAGATTTTAATAGCTTTTGTCCGAAATCTCAAAAAGTCTATGTATTATTTTTGACTAATATTGTCGCGGAAGTGATACATTTTAATATGTTACGGGTACTCACGATATGTTGTTTTTTGAATTTCTTTTTGCCAATATTTCGTCCCATTTACATGGATCGTGGTCATGGATCGTGTTATGTGTCGTGATATGGAACTTAAAAAAGAAAAACGAACTAGACGTAGGGTGGATAGATTAATCTACCACTAGTGCTTGGCAACGGTTTCTCCCCGCCACCGCAGTTTCTTCGTGACCATGATCCATGTAACTGGGTCGAAATATCGCCAAAAAGAAATTCAAAAAACCACATATCGTGAGTACCCGTAACATATTAAAATGTCTATGTATTATAGGTTATAGTATAGTTTTGAGCACATTAACCGAGCTAGAAGGTTAAATTGTTCAAAGAAACAGTAAAACTATAATTGCCAAAGATAAATAAAAAGTGATAAGGAAAATTACTGGTTGGAAAGTACGCGGATAATAATATTAATCTCATGGAATCTTCGGAAAACCCATACTCGTAAAAGGCTCTAGACATAAAAATAAGAAATGTATGAACAAGCGCTAAGAACTAAACGCAATGTCCCAATTTATTGCTAGCATTGAAGCATCATACACATATTTATGTCTCACTTATACATCTATTTATAAGCTCATTTGCTAATTACTATGAATCAATTATCTTATTACAAGAACAGGGAAATATCCTCACTTTGCTACTAGATCACTAAAAGCTGAACACTTTAATTCACATCATCTTAAAAAGAACATAATGAGCCATTTATATTATTTCAAATTAGAATAATCCTTATGTATATTAACTAAACAAAAATGAAGTTTCAAAGAACAAGGATTGCGAGTAAGCAATAATAGAAAATCAACAATTTTTCTAACTATGTTTGAAATAGCCAGAAACCAAAACTACAAAATTAATTTAAAAGATTGTGAATTTATTGATAATCATATGTTGAGATAACATTTCGTCTTAATTACATAAAAATCATTTAATCTATTAAATGCAATAACAATTTAAATTTAAATAAGATATTTAAAATTTGTAATATACACGAGGATGCGTGGTGCATAGTTAGTATGTAATTTTTTATGTAAAATAATTATGACCTTTTATTTTAACACATACGAATTATAATATTTGCAGAATCCTTCCTTTAATATCATAATACAATATATTTACTCATTTCCCAATCTTCAATTAATGTAGCATAATGTACCTATGAATATCAGGATTATTAGTTTATTTGGGTAACAATACTCGTATAGTCCCGTAATAATTTAACTCATTAACGCCTTATTGAATAATATTAGAAGCAAATCGAATGAAGCTTAGCAAATTAATACGATCTTATAGGTGGTAGTAATACTGAGTCGAAGCGGTCCAACTTTGTTTTCTGGAGTGGCAACGAATTTGTGGCCAACCTCGGACTCTAGTCTTATATGGTATATACTACAGATGTTTATGAGTGGCAACGGCCTTCTGATGATAACGGTTTACGACTTGTACATTTAAAAAAATCAAGCAGTAAGTCTAAAAACCCACACTTACAGTTGTAAAGCTAAGGCTCTTGTATCGTTACGAAATTTGCCCGAAATACTATTATATAACGTTAGGACATCGCAAACAAGACTCTCATTGAGCAATGTTGCAATTTTAATAACTCAATTAATTATTGTGACTTCAATTAATCGCGGGCTCCACACAAAATGTACCAATTAGTACAACACATTGTGAAATTTCATCTTGACATTTAATTTCCTGTCGTGCTTAAGTTGTTTGCCGATCCATCAATATTATATTGAACAATTTACATGTTAGTTTTAATGACTGAAAGTTTTTAATTAATTATGAATGTCAGCAGATTAATCGAGGCGATAGTTTGAAACGCAATTTTCAGTTATCTATTGTTGGGTGGCGGTGTCTAGAAATAAAGATATATTTATGCTGGTAGTCTTCCTTTGTCCTCTCTGTCCATACCATGTATTAACACTAGCCAATTCTGTATTAACGATTATAATCTGAATCTAGTTTTTAACCGACTACAAGAAAGGAGGAGGTTCTCAATTCGTCTGTAATTTTGAGTTTTTTGAAGTGACAACTTCTTTAGGCGTGTTGGGCATTTTTCTAACTGTTGGGAACTTGCGACACTGTTACTGTAAACCCCACCTCTGTGTACATATGTATATATATTGTGTATGTACGTACATAGCAATACTTCTGTCGGCACTCCCGGAGTGACACTGTTACTTTTTGTTTTGATTCAGTATTGTTATTGTTTGTACATGCACTAGGGCAGACAACTGAAATTCCAGTGTATACCGCCAATACCTCTCCGTATAAGGCTCATTAGTGGGCACTTGGGCAGTGGGCTCAGTAGTGAGTTACACCTAATATACTTAGTTAAAAGTATACATTCTATGCTCCATCACGTAAAAAAGATAGAAATCATAGAAACACATTTTAATCGCAAACGTAATAAATGTGTGTCAATTAGAACTCCAGTATATAATCAGACTAGGTGGATATTTTCACCCAAATTAAAATATCCTTTTAAAAATAATTCCATTGGTAAACACGTATTTCAAGATCTTTACAATTCAGGAAATTGTAGGCTAAGAATGCAAAAAGGTAAATGTTTAAAATATTCGAAACTTGTTAATAGACCAAAGAATGTATGCAAATTACAGTCAATAATAAACATAAATCTGAATACGTGACGTTTCTAAGTAGGAAACGGAAATAATGTACGGCTTGACATACATAACCTATATGATATTAGCAGCTATTTGTCACATCGGAGGTCGGCTTTAAACCCATCATACGTCAAAATTCAATTTCCATAACTGTAAGCTGTATTTTAGTTAACGGTGTAAAAGATGTCCCCGGGCAGATGGGTTGCTAATCTGAGAATATTGAACGGAAAAATTATGAAGGCATTTCAACGGAATGATATTAATACAAATATCAAGACATCATAATATTAAACTGGAACTTGTTACACTGTTAACTATTAAAAATTAATTAAAATTAAGTACTGTTGAAATGCGAACAGGCAAAGTAGACAAAGGCTTAATTTAAATCTATTGCTATCGGGTATCGAAAATATATGCTTGCAAGTTAGAAAAGTAGGTAGATACCCACGTGACCGATAAACGACAAACGATCTACTAGAATCTGAATCACCTGATAATATCTAAGTAAATGATTTTGAGTATTATAGTTGATGCAAAGAAGCACACGAATTCTTTGATCCGAAATAGACTCGATTAAAGTATCCTTGTTCCTTTAAATGGTCTAGGCCAAGCAACAAATCTCAACAATACAAGACAGGCTGCAATAAAAGAACCGAGCGTACATAGCATCCAAACGCAAGTAACAAACAACGAGGCGACCTTTAAAACTAAAATAGAAGCACTGAATCAAAAGGCGATCTGGATCATTATGCATCCCGATGCAGAAAGCGGGGAGGACAACACGCAACACGATGATAAATAACTCCAACCAGATAAGTTACCTGCACTTGCAACTCAAGGGATTATATTCCCTAATAGTATGAACGTAAAACCCACGAACGATATGCAAATGTTCAACTCAACTTGTTTCTTGGTGATGTTTAAGCGCCCACAAGGTACCATCGTAAACAATTTACAAGTCTATGAAAAATAACCGAGCGAGTGACATAAACACGGATTCTGATTCCATTGTTTCGATCTATATAGGTACCAACAACAATTGCTGACATGGAAATGACAAGCGATATGCATTGGATGGTGATTGTTCCACGCTGATATAAAACCGACATGCAGCCATGTTAATATAGCGAACCCATCAATATGCCAATGTAATTTTTAATATTAAAAACTATATGTATTACACTATAAATTCAAATCTTGTGATTGTTCAACATTAGAAAATTTTAGTTCTATTGGCAGAGAAGTATTTAAGGCCGCTTTCGGTGCAACTACACCGGGACCTCCAAAATTTTTTGATCGTCAAATCAATTGCAGAGACATCGATGTCAAAGATTAGATGACCTCCTTTTTTTCGCCGGCTAAGATTTTTACATGAGTAATTTGTAAAAATGCGTAATTTATTTTAGTTATATTTTATGTGCAAAAAAATTTAAGAGGGGGGGTTTCCACACTAGTTTTATGCTCAGGGATCTCCAAACCTCTAAACGCTGCCCTGCCTGTTAATGTCTAAAGTGCGATATCAGAATTGTATGATAAGAGGACATGCCTCACGTCACTTGGTTGATGGTGAAATAATTTAATCCAGTGAAATTATGAAGAAAACTGATGTATATCAGAGTATCGCAAAAGATCAAGGTCCAAGTGATTATGTAGTTCATGAATAAATTGTTTTAAGACAATGAATACACGCACGTGATGAAGTAACTCATGCGAGATATAAATCTTAAGCTTCAAGTGGTAGCTATTGAACGAGCTTTTGTATAATAATTTATTACTGTTCCTGGAATATGACGTCCAGTCTGAATCATACGATATTCTTTATATCGGTATAAGAAAATCATGTGTGCATCTATAAATTACTCCGTGGTCTTACTTCAGATACAGCGTAATCGCTCTTTAAAACTTATCAGATACATTAAGGAAAATAAATTTTATTCATTTAATTTGTTTTGAAGGTGGTAGACCCCTTTGCGGTTCTAATCGAGTGGCACCACAACGACACCTATCTCTGCCTAATAACTGCAGTGTTAAGCATTGCTGTTTTTTGATCTGAAGGGTGTGATAAGGGAGACATATTTATCCGAGGCTTTCCAACTTGGTCCTTAGAAGTAGCAACGCATCTGTGGCCAACCTCAAGTCAGGCTCTGGTCTTATCTAGGGTTGATTACATGGGCGGCCTTGGTTTACCAACGAGCGGATAACTTTGCTACTTCAATATTGTTATAAAAAATCACATGTTGTAAAGGTTACCCTTGAATCTAGTCATGATAATCATCAGAGGGTATTTATATTAAGTATTATTTTGTGCTGCATTTCCTTTCCGTTACCTTGGCCTAATGTTAGCAATGAAATTATATTATCAATTAGATTTACTCTTAAAGAAGACAACTTTATGAATGATATAATAATTGTTATGGAAGAAAAACAACAACGAGGTATATACGATAATCTTATATTGAAAAGCAACTTTCACAATTGTAGAGAGCAGGAAAATAGTCAATCGTAAAATCAAAACATACGAGTATGTCTCCAACTATACATCAGAATGTCACGACGCGAAATCAAAATTCTTCTTTAAAGACTTAAGTAAAATAAAAATGGGTTAGCAAGACCATTGTACACTTTATTACTGCCTTTAAGTACGATTCAATTTCCCTCGATGTGAATTAAAATAAAAATTTTGTTATTCTTTCGTGAGCACCGTATGCGCATATTTCGAATATCAGTGATATTTCGTTTCTCAATACGCCAATCCGTTACCATATTGGGTGGTGACGTGTCGTCAGGTTGCACTACTGCACTATGCAGTCATTAAATGGAAATAAGGTCCCATTTAATTATTTACATTTAAAGTTTTAAAAACGACTTATACAATAACTATATAATAACTTAACTACGCAACGTACACTCGAGTTCCTTATCGGTCAGTGGAATTCAGTCTCGATTATTGAACGATTCGTTAAAAAAATTGCGCTGCAACGTTGTGGTTGCGAGTAGCATTCATTTGGGTTCTCGATATTCATATAAAGCATGGGCAGAATAAAATAGACCTAATGCGATTGTTTTATTCTATGGGTTTAACAAAAATATATCGGCATTTTGAGGACTTGTTAAAGCGTGCGGTTACAAAGGGCGCGTAACATTTTTCAACATCATCAATCATGAACGAATCGTTATTTTTCAATCAGATCAATGATTAAAAACGTCATTTTAGTAGTTTAAATCAATTTGCTGAGATTATAAATTCTGTCTCGTAAGAGGTGCATAAATATATTTTAATTTTTCATTAAATTAAGTCTCAAGTTAACCTTAACATAGACGAAACCGATAAATTCTAATCAATATACACGTAACCATTCAAGAAATAATTTTCTCAATGCGATAAATCGCAAAACCTCCACTTCGGTGGAAAGGTATAATCATTCGTAGGTCTGCTTAATCTATCACTGGTAGTCAAGAGTACCTATCGTAATGACGGTGGAGTCGGGTCGCTATTAGTTAGTATAATCCAATTAGTGGAGCTACTCTCGAAGGCAATCGAGATCGAATCGATATCAAGTCAGTGCGACATTGAAAGCCCGTGTTTAACGTGAAAAAAATAACAACAGCACGAAAATAAATGACCGCTCCGATATCCGATTGAGAATTAATTTTTAATTCATTAATATCGCCTTGATTCATGAAATAAGTGAACTCGTTTGTGTTTTTGGAAATCGGAGCGTGACTAGTCTAGACATTTAAGGATATTGTTCGGATTACTGACGTAAGCTCGCCCGATTCGATAGCAAAAACTTTGCGTCCGCAATTATCGCAATTGCTACCTGAATTTAACTGCTGAAACAAGCGATGGCGTTTGCCACTTGGTTTATTAGCGATATCCCGCGGGCGATAAGCGCGCACGCTCGGGGTCGCGTGATATGCCAACTGGACGTCGCTGCTGCATCGCTGCGACCATCTCTGACGATAATAGGTTACGTTTATATACTAATTGCAGGATTTGCACATATATAGTCAACATAAATATATATATTTATCGGCAAACATGTTTAGGTAACCAGCAGCGCAAAGCAGCTCAGATCTATTTAGTGATCAGGATCTACAGTTAAATATGAACCGGTGATAGATTAAGTCAATCAAACTCATGTTTTTATCTTATATTTTTACGCAACATAATAGGCCATTAGCTTAGAAGGATTAGTTCAGTTTTATTGTCTTCGGATCATTAACGATATAATGTAATATTTAACGATATTCTCAGTGAGTGTAGATAATTGTATGAAGTTTAAATACATGTACGAGTACCTATCAAAAAGATTATTTTTCTGATATTTAAATAAAAGAACCCAAATAACAAGACACGATATAAAATCTCGCTACCGGTTAATGTTTACAGACAAAAAAGAACCACCTGCGCAGAAGACATTCAGAGACTCGCCTAGCTGACAAGTCATTGCTAATTGCCACAATAAAAATCGTTGCGGTCCATAAATCACTGCGCGAGCATTCGACAATTTCCCTTAATTGGTCGCGTTTCCCAATCGGTTGGCGATTGTGATCTGCGGTGCCGTGTGGGGCCGGCTAGCCCCATGCCCAAATCAGCACCGCGATCGCCCTGACACTGACCGAACACGAGAAGTAATTAGCACCGATCGGACCACACACCGACCGTTCAGTCCGCACGGTCGAAGTCGAAACAGGCGCCTTCGTTCAACTTTCATCCTCGGACGGAGTCTGGGTCGCATGAATCACGAGTCGAGACGCAAATGTATCACCTCGAACGACTAGCGAAGTTGACATCGATATAAAACAGCCCGGCCGGTGTAACTAACATTGTAACATGACAGGAACAGTGCTGCGAGGAGATTTTATTCCGTTATACAGATTGTAGCGCCAATTGTAGGAGCCGTTCTCACGTTTAGTTTATGGATTTAATATTGATACAAGAATTGGAATGTACAAGTATGACATGATATAGTGGTAACAATAGCGGATTTCCAACATGATACGGTCCTAAAATCCCTCGATAAGGATGTTATAGACGGAGAACATTATTTGTAGGTGCTTGAAACAGAAACGTGACTTTTGTAAACGTCGCTATTCTTTCCAAAGACCAGCTAATCATTATTAGAATCTAAAGTCTCGTTTCCTGGAAGTGTTTCAAATTAAGCTCCCACCAGTCGATCATCGGAAGACACGATTCCTGACGCAACCAACAGTCGCGTTGTTCCCAACAAATTGCATAATTGGAACCGAATTTATCAGTGAAAGTGAGGAATCGTTGCACGAAGCGTACTAATGTTATACCCCTTTAATGATAGATGGTCTCGCCGAACTGTGGCCTCTGCCGTAGAAAGCTCAAGTATTATTTATTATTTACGAAGAGCGCGAACCATTGTTGGTCGCATTGAGTAATTTACGATGATGCTCGCCTGTCCGTCGCGGTCACAGTCAGTTAATTACCAAACGACTTACTTCGATGTACCGCGGCGCATTCCTTTAAAACATCAACCACGCCCAATCACAAGGAAGTAAGGTTTAATATCGTGTATACGTTCGTTCGGCCGGAGTCTTGGTACTGTGAATGAATTCATGTCAGCGAATGGCATACGTCGATTCCGTGTGCCTAATTATTTTGATTGATGCGTCTTTAGAAATCTAGACGTTTAAATTTTTTTCTTTATTATTTGTGATATGCGAAATTAGTGTGACCGAGAGCTTTTTCCTGTCATGTAAATAATCTTCATAGAGCATTCAACAGTAAAGTGTATAAACCTAACTGTGCAATAATTGTAAGTTAAAATAATTTTAAACGCATTTAAGGCACATTACAATAATATCAAGTTACAAAACAAGTTTCGCGTTATCCCAAAGGGCACCTTACTTAGTTTCGACACCCTGATTGCCCTCCGTTTGTTCGGAAACATTTAATTGGGAAATAATGAGCGTTGCGTGTCTAAAGGGCGGTTTCGCATTGTATTTCGCGAGCGGCCAGTTTATCTAGATCTCTTTGACATCCTTTCTGTGAGGAAAACACCAAACTAACGACTTTCCGATCCGATATTTGTCATTTGCAAACTGTTAACCTAAATTATTATAAAGTTTACACAACTTGGTGTCTGATTTTTTTAAAACAAACAATGCTTTCTACACTCATAGCCCCGCAACCCCGCACTATGATTTTCTAGTGCGTCGCGGGTGCCATGGACACACAAAGACGAATACACAAAAACCCAGACAACAAGCAGTTGTCTAAATTCATCATTCAAATGTCTGTCTGGTCAGGAATCGAACCCCGAACCCACTGCGCGTCAGACCGTTATAGTGACCGCACCGCCACGCGGGTCGTCAAATTGTAAATATTGTAAATAGCTCACAAAATAAAAGGATCGACTCAAATCAGACGGATCGCAGGCTATTATTATAACAATTTGGAAATTACTCCGACGCGTGTGCCAGTTTAGAAAATTACTGGGTGCTTCAAGGTTCTCCATTATGATATGAAAGTGCGAGACTCATGTTTTAAGATCACCTTGATGTTTCGACATTGTTATAAGAAACACTAACCTTAGAACGTTAGATGTTTAATTTCTATTAAAGGAATTTATTCGTGTCTATTTTATTCTTTATTTTTTTTATTTCAGCAAATGTGTAGTTGCTGTTGGCCCTACTGGCCTTAACAGCTTCACCGGGTTTAGTGGCGAGCCTAAAGCTCAAGCCGGGACAAGAAGACTGGACTGGAAGGGGGGGTTGGCTTTGGTCCCCGTTAACCTATTTCTGCTAATAACAGCAGCAGTTTTACGCTGTGGAGTTCTGATTTGAAGGGTGTGGTGACATACTTATCAGAGGCGTTCCAACTTAGACCTCAGGGGTAGCAACGCATTTGTGGCTAATTGATTGATTACAGATGCCCATTGCTAGCCACTTCAAGTGGAATGCATGCTTTTGCTACTTCCATATTTAAAAAAAAATCAGCGAGTTTGAGTTATTTTGTATAAATTTGTT
The DNA here is from genome assembly GCA_018249915.1 of Cecropterus dorantes dorantes. Lineage (NCBI taxonomy): Eukaryota > Metazoa > Arthropoda > Insecta > Lepidoptera > Hesperiidae > Cecropterus > Cecropterus dorantes. The sequence goes on from DWLI01003917.1 coordinate 11,182, forward strand.
TTATCTTTATCATAATGTTTTTTACAAGAGCAAGAAGCTGATGGATGGAATGTAGGATGAGAGAAAAAAAAGATAACTAAAATCGTATTACAAACACTCCACTTATGAAATGATATCTTTTGTCATAGGTGTTTACATAAATGTATATTGCATTCTTAGCAATT
>DWLI01003918.1:0-11344 GCA_018249915.1 Cecropterus dorantes dorantes
GAGTTTCTTACAGGTGCACATGTGTGGTAGTAACCACTTACTATCAGGTTCAAAGCATACATGCATCATACAAAAAGAGCTTTCATCATAGTCAGCCGCCTAGATTTTATTAGAACCTAATTACAACCTAACCGAGACTAAAACTACTTCGAATAAAAACTGAATAAAATCCAGAAAATAATTTATCATTCATAGCTAGAAGCAAAAAAAATGTTTGAAACGAAAATCTAAATTATGCTTGTTTGTAACTGAAAAATTGTGTTTTTTTAAATCTACTTCAATATTTTTAAACAGAATCAAATGCATCAGGATCCTGACACATTGCAAGACGTTGCAACAAACTGTGATAAAAAATATTTAATTAAAAAATTATATAAAACAGATTTATGTTAACGTTTATATATTATCTATCTAAAATTCTAAATGCATTTTGTAATTAACTATCGCATTTAAAACAGAATTGATTGCATCTTTTAAATGTTCTTAACGCTTGACTTTTATATCTTCGAGTTTATTGCCAAGGTATTTAATCAGTGTAACGGTTGCTAACAATACACATCGTTTCAAATTGATTGTTTACATTAATTAACTCCCAATTGATATTTGTAACATACATTACGTTGCAGCTTTGCTTGTCAATTGTTAATTAATACATTTAATCTTATTTCGCAACTTACATTTGCAATATAGTTACAGAGTTCCCCTAGGTAATGCTTTGGCACCGTTTTTGTTACTGCGAATGTCTATAAGAAGCGATGACAATTAACTAGATGATTAGTAATCTAGTTTGATATTATATTTGAACTTTACAGAAATAAAAACGATTTACGCTATAACTTTTAGGAAGTGTCTATGTTTCTTAAGTATATTGTAATGGGATTAAATTTTTATAGACGATACTAAGGTTGAAGCGGACGGTCTACTTTATGGAAAATAATTACCGTCATATATGGATATTTGCAACACCAGAGGAGTCAGAGTCACCAGAGATTTTTTTACAGTTTTTGCACTTTTTTAAAGATTATGTAATTCACATTTATTGGTTATAAGTTGTAAAAGTTGCCTTTGCAATTGCAATACTTAATCGCATATGATGGAAGCCCTGTGACACACGGACAGTCAATAATGATAAGTCCTATTAAAAATTTATCAATATATTGTAGTATTTGTTTTAAATCAATCGGCTAACAGCGTTTTAGAAAGTGGATTATCATGAAAATAGTTCATAAGCTAATTCATATGATATAAGACAATTGAACTTAAGAACTGGATAAGGATTATTATTGGGCAATGACTACTGGCTAACACCAGCACTTAAAATCCGGCAAATATGCATTCACCTCTCTTAGAATAGTGTGATTTGCCATATTCACGAAGTTTGACTGTAGATGTGATGACAATAGATAAACAACTGTGTAGAAATAAACTGCAACTCCAAACCGGATTAAATCGACTAGTTCTATTACATCATTCAGGTTAAAAATAGGAACGTTATTGTTCTAGCTTATAAGCTACTGAACTAAACGCTTCACTTTCTATTTCTACTTCATATCTACAATAAATTATAACGATATCGATGTTTAAATTCATAACAATTCTTTTTATAAACTCTGTTGAACTCATTCCTGGTATTATTTATTTTCTTCTCACGCTTCTACTAAATTTGAATCATCGACATATTGAAAGCGTTTCGAAGAAATCAGTTCACAAAACATTTATTTATACAGTACCCAAAATAAACTGCCAATCACTGTGAATCTATTGTTAAATCTCATGTCTACTACTAATCTATTGCTGTCATACCATCAATCAAGTTAATTATCTTCTAAACGTTCTTTCTTTTATTTTTGTATTTTAATTTTATTTCTGTGAATCAAAACCATGGATCCTAATAATTTTAATTATAAAACTACGAAAAAATTAGAAATATATTACGTACTAGTAACTTATTTTACGCAAATAGATCTCAAAAAAATGTTAATATCATGTTGTTAATAATATTATTCAATATAATAATATTGAAGTAATGTTTAGCTGTTTTAAAAATGAATTTACACCTCATTCAAAATATAGTACAAAATGTATAAAAAGACATAAATCAAATAGATATACGAATGGAGAAAAGAATAACAACTACACAAACTAGCTCCCCCCACTTCAGACGTAAATATAGAAAGCAAAGTCAAAAAGTAAAATCGTCCTTAATCGTTAATTACCCGAGATAATAACAAAGTGTTGCCAAGTGTGTCAGCTAAACGAGTTTGGCTCATGAGTGCATCAAAGGGAATACATGGCCATCAAGGAAAACAAATCGTAAAGTTTCAAGGTAATTTTCTCGAACGTTGACCTAATCTACTATAGTCGTTAAATTTATATACAGGTATTATCTATGTGGGTTTATAATCATACTAAGATAATTAAGCCACTGTACCACCCATAAAAAATCCAAAGTATGATCATCATACGAGTAGTATATAGATATTGAAACAACTAACCTAAAACTCAAACGTAATTTCCAGGTTAATTTAGTTGATGTCAAGAAACGCTAAAATCTAGATATAGAATATTATATACTTAAAATATTTATAAGAGCAGATTGAATTCGGAACCTTTTACTTTTTAGCATGGAGTCATTGCATTATATTGAAAAAACAATCACAAAGTCCTTTCAGAGCTAAAGTCGCTAACACTGAAGCTATGCATTAATCAGTTAGAGGTCTACTTGACCACCGATAGATTCCAAAATCCTTAACAAAACGACTAATATAGCCACTATCGTGTACAAAAATCCAAAACTTACTTGAACTTGGTCCTGTTATCCTCTTTGAGCAGTTCATCGCTACGGAACCAGGATATCTCCGGTTTGGGCGCGGCGAGAAGCTGGCACTCGAAAACCAGCTTGTTGCCATCATCCTCCTGGCGTAGCTGCGGCTTCTGTGTGAAGCTCGGGGCTAAGTCATCCGTCACCCCCATCGTGCTAGCTGTTGGTCATCACTGGGTACAGCAACTGCTGCTTGAACTGATGAGCCCTGGAGAAGAAATATCAAAATTAGACAGGGTCTTTCAACTATATTAGTACGAGCAGGAAGAAGCCGAACTTAGGCTTATAAGTTCGGCTCAAACTCGGTTTTGCACTTTTCAAAACAATGATCAAAACAAATGAAAAATGCGCTTGAGGACTTGGGCGTAATGACTCGCGTTGGTTTATCGGTGCAGCAATGTATTTCAAAGTATAACTCAGTACCGCGCAACAACAGTGCTGTGAGGTGTTAGGAGGCAGAAGTGGAATACGTAGAAATCTAAATATTTTATTGGACAGGTCCTTAACCTAGGACTGCTTGGCAGATTTGTTGTTGTCGGAGATGAACTGTGACGCCGGGCAGACCGTAGTACGAGTTTTGTATTTGTATAACCAAATATCAAACGCATATTGTATAAAGAATTTCAAACACTAGACTACTTCACATCGCAACGGTAGTCCAGATTAGAGAACTACTCAAAGAACTCTCAGATACGTAAGTATATCATTATGTTGTTTATCGAGATGTAAAGTAATGATCGTTTAACGATACTAAATTTTAAAAAATCTGGGTTTAGATGGATTAAAATTTGGATTCACATTGGATTATATTTATTGCACAGTAAGCCTCCATAAATCATGTAGATTGAGGCCCAAAAGTGGACATTAAAATATTGCAAAATCTTTTTTTATTTTAGTCAGTCCAAGATTTTTATAAATAGCATAAGCATTATTAAACTATGATGCAAGAATACTAAATATTAAAATGTAATGACCTGTTAATATCGATCGAAGCGTAGCGTATGCTACTGTAACATAAACATTCGCGAATTCCTGCACTATCAAACAATCAAAATCTTGGCTGGTTTCCAAAGATCGTGAATCTACAAAGAAATATATTCTTGAGATTATTCAAGAAAAGTCTACGATACGTGACGATTTTTTTTAAGATCTAAAACTCTTTGTGGTTCGTCGGTAACGACATATCTGTCATGTTTTAGAATTATGAAAACCGCTTAAGGTTGTTCTTGTAAATAAGACAAAAATATTCATAAAGCGTTTTTATATTTTTGATTAATAGACAGGTTGACTTGATCTATGTGCAGTACTGATTAGAAGATTAGAATCGTCAGTGGTCACAAAATTTTATACCAAAAAACTAGCGAGCTGATTTCAGTACAAAACAGACAAACTTGGAACCAAACAAACGAGGAACAAACAACCGAAAAACGTAAATTGTCACTGATTACATGACTACTCCCGAGATGATCGCTTTATAGGAAAGCCATCTACCACAACTTTACACCGAAGTGCAAGAACTACGGCAGAAGTAAGCGTAGCGGCTTTAGTGGTAACACTATTCTAGACTGAAACTGCACAGTAAATATATAAATTCATCATTATTATTATTAACAATACATGTCTGTATCACTATTCCGCACAGATCTCGTGTTAGACTGAGAGGGTCATCGTTGGTAACTTTTACTGAGTGCAGATTAGTAGACCTTTCTTTAATAGAACTTCTGGATATACGCTTTTCATTACGCTTTAACTATGAAAAACTTTGTTGAAGTGGGTGATCATTTATTTAGAATTTAGAAAATGAGGTGCGTGTTTGGCTAACTTATAACCCTTATATTATAAATATGGATAAAAAATCCATAGATATCAGAGTTGTTTTATTAACGGATCCCCAAATCAATGCCATATCTATTTAGCCGTAGGATTCAATTGTTTTTTTGAGCAAAAAGTCCTGCCCAAGAGAATGTGATTGCTTTTTTATGTAGTCTTTAATTAGTTTTTATGTTATGTTGCATTTGAATAATTAATCTATAAATATGTGTAACGCATTGCGAAAGTTAAAATTGAAACTGCTATATAAAAAAAGTTTAAATTATTTAAAACATTGTCACCATGATGAAATGAAAATATCACATTTCAATTTTAATACATTTTTTGTTGAAAATTATATAACCAATAATGCATTATTTATTAGAATAAATAACTACAAATTATATTTAAAACTATATAAAAACGAGGGCGTTTGAATTCAATGCACATTAAATGTTGCAGTATAATAATAATAAGTTTCTACTAAAACTTAATTTTTAGTTTAATCCATATGTGTCAAAATTTCACTATTGTTCTAAATAAGTAATATTTAGAAAAAATGTTTAGACGTCAGCAAAGTAATCATTGTAGATTCTAGATACGAAATCCGTGCAAAACGGGATATCTATCTTATTAGGCCTCTAGGCTTATTACTCTAGAGGCTGAATTTACAAGATCATGAAGTTGCCGAGAGACACTCTAGAAACTGATAGAAGAAAAAGTTGCACAGATAATGAAGCGTTTATAGTATAATTTTATCATCAATCAAAAATGAGAAGAGCTCTCATATCTCCTTAAAGTATGGTACAAATATTATAAGACACTTTTAGTATTGCATAAAATTCTTAGTGTCAATAGTGCAAATAATATATCTAATAATATTATACCTAATGATAAGTGAAAACTCCTAACTTTTATTTTATGACGTTATAAAAGTAATATATTTTATAGTTATGAATATATGTATAATCTATCTTTGATATAATCTATCTATGATGGTATGTAAAAGATGGCTGGAGTAATAACGTAAATTTCTGAAAATTGTATAACTAAAATAAATTATAAAAATTCTATATACTCCTAAAAGTGCTAAATGTATCTACGTTTCCAGGACTAACAACTATGTTTAAATAGTCATTTGTGTTTCTAGAATATTCGAGAACTAACGATTGTCAGTCTTTTTACTGATATTATTTAAGGCCTTATTCATTACATTACTTTGTTTACCATTATACTCTTAACCTAGAAGATCTTGTATCATTCACCAAATTTCATTGTATATCTGGTTATATTAAGTTCCATAGATAATTCATAAGTGGGATTCGTAGTGCTGAAATCAATCTTGGCCAAAGCCGGTTCATACGAGTGACTCACGAGCACTGCGGTCAGCGCCATCTACACGGCAAGGTGAAGTGTATACGTGTGGGTGTCCAGTGTTAAAATTTTCACAAGTGTAAACGAAACGTCTTGATCTATTTCGGTATCGCTGAAGGCCTCGCGAGACGTTTTGGAACTAACAGACTCAACTTCTTTCCATTTTATAACTTCCGACGATTACCTAATATTATCAATTGGATTATTTCTGGTTTTATTGATTTAATTTTTAATGGAGTTTGTTCCAGGAAAATATATTATTTTTAAAATATTCTCATTTTTTTCTATTTAAAAAGTTGATTTAACATAATTCATTATCTTCGTATCCCTTCTCTAATTCATTGAAATTGCCTAATTTATTAAATCCACATGATCTATTCATTAAAATACTGAAGAAATTAACAATTAATATACTGACATCCTTTAAATTTTTTACACAATTTTTCCAGAGTTTAAAATTAATTCTAATCCACATGCTGCACGAGAAAAAGTAATACCTACCTATTGAATTGGTAAAAATCCAACAGGGTGTCACAAAGCACTTAAGTCAAAACACAAACACAAATCTTCTCAAACGGGGGTCCGTGTTCGAGAAATTGACGAAGATAAAGCAAAAGTGGATTCGAGAAATCGGGCGGATTCGCCGGCGGCGGGACGCGTCGGATCGTTTTCGAAATCGTAACTAAACTATGAAAATGTTGGCGATCCGCCGAGGCGGGCTGGGAATGCGCGTGGGCTGCTGCAGCCGGTTGGATAACGGCCCGTCACACTGACGTAGCTACTGCAGAGGTGTTTTCCTTCGAAGATAGAAAATGATCTAAGCTATCAACCCCTGAGCAACAATGATCGCCATGACTCAATTTCTATTGAATGCAATTTCTTTTATAGTTTCTGCTTCAATTTTTCACAATGATTTAAGCGTGGTTATAATTATACTGATTTACACTACGCTTTGATCACATAGGCGATAGAGTTCATCGCCCTTATCTGATAAGCTTTATGCGAAAGTCACTAATGATACTATTGTGTATACATTTTTCTTACTCGTATTATATTTTCTCCACCTTGATTCTACTGGAACTATTTTAAAATACATAATTGTTAGTTAGTATTAGTTAGTGATTGAATAAATGTCTGTCGACATACGACACGTTAGTTTCGTTGTAAAAAAATGATATAATGTCACTAATTATTCCTCTTAACACAGAAAGACAATTCTACAAAAGAGAAGATTACCTAATAATATTAAAGAAACTGTTAAACTTATAGATTTTTGAAATATTTTAAGTTAAAGACATAACAAAGGCTCCATCTGAAGTATGAAAAAACCAGATTTACACCACGGAATTATCATATAGCTAGAAACATTATCAAGAGATAACTCGCGAGACATGTACTCGACTTCATATACATTTCGCACATCATAACTCTGGCGAGCTAACCGCTCCGCTTTTATTGAGCATCATAAATCAGAAGTTGTCGTAAATTTTTCTTGGTATACGTATAAACGCCTTGGCAACTGGAACTCGGAATCAGGTGACCGATAAATCGTCAGGTGAGTCCTCACCCCATTATATTCAGATGGCTGAAGTACGATACATCATATAATTCAAGAACCCATCACAATAATGTACATTGTATTTATATTTACGACTGCTGCAGTTGCGAAAGATTTCAGGTCTGCAATTACTAATTCAAAATTATTGGTCACTAAATTGTTATGCTTTTACGAGCAGTTTGCTCTCAATTATACAACTGTTTGAAGGTTATGTCTATTTGTACCTGCCTGTCTAGGACAAATGTTACTGGCTTCGATAAAGATGTTAAGCTATGATTATTATGGATAGTGATAATAAGATAACAATTAGTTTTTGGTGATCAAATCCTAATATTGGCTTATTTATGATAAACGAATTTAGCAAAAGTAAATCAAACTAATAACTCTTATCTGATCTAACCTAGTCTATCATATTTTGGTTAGGCAATTAAAAATACCAAATTTTGGTACATGAAATAACTGCTTATGAGAATAAAAAAACATTGATCAATTAAACTTGAACGTAGTAATTGATACCGCAAAATAATTAGGGAAAGGTGAAATATAATATAAAGTTACATATAGCTAAAACTATCAATAATAATTAGTTCTTGGAATCAACATTTTTTCAGAATAACATGATCAGTTGAGTGGTATGACAGGAAAACTATTTTGAACAACGACGTTGACTGACAAAACGAACATGCGTAATGTACTTACTTATGCCTTGAATATTTTGTCATCAACACAGTAGAAGAGTTGAGCCATAAGAAATTTGCGATATATTGTATTTTTGTTCCCTACAATTCAATATCATTCAATGCCTTCATTATATCATTTATATGTATCTCTATTATGATATTAGGAATGAATGAGTAATCGCTTTAACTTTGAAGAATAACATCCTGAGAAATTTCTCAGTCAATAATCTGCTCACAAATGGGCGTGGTATATACGCCTGTTAATCATTTTAAAAATGTCTTATTTATAGTAATGCAATGAACTTGTCTTTTTTCGTCAGTCATTTCACTTTTTCATTCCTAAATTTCTTCATAAATACAAAAATCTACAGTAACATGTCTTAAATTACAGTAAATGCCTACATTTTGTCTAATACGATTCTATGAAATAATTAACGTTGGTTACTTTAGTTAGAGAATCTGTCACCGACATTCTGTCTCTTCAACAGGAAAGCCAAACTCAAATTCTAATCTAGATGTTTAGATCTGGCAAGAGTGATTAGAACTTATTTATAGAACACTTTCGTAATCACCGGTAGACTATTGTACCGGCTGTAATACTCGTACATAAACAAATGCGCAACGTCCTCATTCATATAATATTGAAAAGCAAATGAAACAGTCAAGAAAAGTAATAACACAAATCACCCAAAATGCTATCATATCATTTATGGTCATTATATTAAACAGAAAGAAAGAATAAGGATCAGAATAAATATTTATTTTACATAGCTGTTAAATAAAATTACCTGCTATAAGCTTATAGCTGTAAAGAAAATGTAAAGAAAATTGCAAAGTATTCGTTATTTTGGTGATTATAAAATTGTAAGTTCCATGCATTTCCAGAAACAATGACATTTGAAATGAAATAATTAAAAATGGTAAAACAATAAATTTCTTACTTTAACATAAGTGTATCAATCCTAAATTTCTAACTTAAACTCTCCTTTAAGATATTCCAAGCGTAGTTAAATGAATATGCTTAATAAATACGCGTCGAATCCTGTCATGTTCATTGCGTCTTCTAAAACGTTAAAAATGTTTATCGGGTTTAGTAAATCTTCTGATATCCGTGTCTTGGCATTGAATTTTGGTAGGAATTTGTCAAACACATTGAAACTGTTTTAATCGATTGTTAATGAAAAAAATACGATTATCTATCACGCATTATTTCTTTTGGATTAAGGTTAGTTGAGTCAAGACTATGTTTTTTCTAGAAAGATTACACTTTTATTATTTATAATTTGTATGTCTCATGTTAAATTGTATTCGAATGAGAAATAAATGTCTTAAACCGTATGATTGTATTGGCGTTGTAAATTTCTGAAGAACTGTTGTCTCTTTAACTGCCTATATTTACTTTACTGATTATTACTTTTTTATATTTTTATCGGATACATTGTTAATATTTTTTTGTTTTTTTTTCGTGATTTATTTTTAACTTAGCGATATTAATCCTTCTACGTACTAACTTTACTAAACTATTCTCACTAAAGGAATTGTTTTAAAATCTTTGTGTGTCGATTATCTATTTATACTTGTCCTAAACCTTTGATCTATCTTTTCAGAAGAAGTTCCAATGTCTGAGTGTACTTCAAAAATAAAACATCGCTCATTAGCTAATGAAGCAGAGCAAATCTGTATTCTACGTGGGTGTTCCGGTAGTTTGTTCTAGATGGGATCAGTTTGTTCTTCAATATATTATTTTCTGTTACATTTGTTAGTGTGATTTTAAGGGTTCAACAAAATTGTAATGGTAGTATTTTTCTTATCATCACAATTTTTTGAACCCTACAAGTTGCGACTTTTGATGTTTTAAGTCCTAGACTAAATAGTACATGTTTCTCATTTGTTACAAGTTATGTGCAGTAACGATAAAACAGATTCAGTCTTTTAAGTTAAATTGAGACGGCTCCGCCTGATAAAAATTGGAATTGTTTCTAATAAGGATTGATAAAAATAAAATCTTCATCTTTAGTTCTTAAATCGGGAGTGATATTAAAGATTTAGTCAAAGTATCTGATCTATTATTGTGCCACTGCTAACACGGGCCTTCTCTCAGATTGAGAGAGTTTGAGGCCATAGTCCACCGCGCTGGCCAAGTGCGAATTGGTAGACTTCACACATCTTTAGGAACTTTTTAAAGAACTCTCGGATGTGTGGGTTTCCTCACGATATTTTCCTTCACCGTACAGCAGTAATAATTTTAGAAAAATCATTGGCCTGGGATTCGAACCTCGGACTCCCAATTTAGAGACCGAGTTTCAACCATTCGGCTATCACTGTTCACTTTATCTATGAGTATTTTAAATATTGATAAGACTCTAATGGACTCGTTTACGTTGACACCTTTACTGAAAAGGTATTCATCTCGAATACAGACTTCATAATTATTATATTAATTGTATTTTGATTATTTAAATTACTTACTCCACTCGTTGTCGTCATCGTCATTGAGTCCTTTAAGTTCAAGGACTTGAAGACTTTTGCAGTCAAGTCTTATAAAATTGAGTTGTCTTTTTTATTAGATCCTAATAATTATTAAAATTCACGAAAAATTTTGAATTATTTCTCTGTTACTATACGGTACTAAGACTCGAATCTGCCTGACGCACCTATGGAGGACCTAATTAATGTAATATTTATTTATGCATAATAATAGTCGTGTTAAGCTCTACTTCTCTCTCTCGGCGTTCTTTTGCTTCTTTACATACTTGTACTAAATATTCATCAGTATACTTTCAAGAGCTATGAAGCCTAAGCAACATCAACTAAAAATAAGATTAATGATTAGTCTACTCTGGAACTGTATTCGTTTAATTTTAGTACAGTCTGTTTTATGGCTCAGATCGTATATAACTGCAACAAAGTTAGATCGTAATCTTACTAATATTATAAACTAGGTGTGCTACGCGGTTTCACCCGCTACTAAATAAGAAAAAAAAAACAAACATAACGTGATGTAATATAGCCTTCCTCAATAAATAATTTTTAAATTCGAACCAGTAGTTCCTGACATTAGCCCGTTCAACCAAACAAACTCTACTGCTTTATAATATTAGT
>DWLI01003919.1:0-11337 GCA_018249915.1 Cecropterus dorantes dorantes
CTTTTTAATGAACCCGTCCTTGAGGTCCACATATCTACTTATAATCAATGAAATTATGATTCGAAATATACAAATAAAACAAAATAGAAGATAAGTTCTACTTTTGATCGCTTTAAATACTGGTGCAGGCAAGAGAAGATTCAAAGTGGGTGCGGCCATCACAAAAGATTGCCTATTTATTTCAAAATTTGCGTAAGTTACGTTAACTGTTACGGTTGATCAGATTGGTTATTTTACGTCTCGGCGACTGTTAAATGTTTTTTTCTAATAAATTATGGAGTGTGGAAGGTTCCAATTATTAGACGTTTTATGAATCACACAATAATATGAGTAGTATTTTTTTATACTTAAATTAACGATAAGGCTTACGGGCTACCTGATGGAAAGCAGTCACCTATGGACATTTGCAACACCAGAAGAGTTGCCAATGCATCGCCGGCTTTGAAGGAGAGCTCTTTTCACACGTTTTTTGAAGAACCCCATATCATAGCGCTCCGGGAATACCTCAGGAGGAAGTTCGTTCCACAACTTGCACGTCTGCGGCAAAAAAAGCGTGCAAACCGAATAAATTATAGTTTACGAATTGCTTGTCATTATACATATACACTATCATAATTGTTTATCGAAAAATAACAATAATCGTACTTGAACTACCGTTGCAAAAGTATTTGAATAGCGTAAGCGAATGTAAAGATATAAAAGATTGTAGCGCCAATTAAAGCTATAAAATTAATGATATCTTAAACCGTGTTTATCTGCGTTAACGAAGCAACGAAGATCACATAAAATCATTTATTGTTTTCATTTCACGGTAAATCATAAGCAATTATTAATTTTATTATCTGATCCGGAATCAGAACTGAATATAAGTTTACATTCATTAATCGAACATATTTTATCTATACGGATCTCGAATATACTGAATTGAACCTGGTAGATGACCTTTGTTTTCTCAAATTATGAGATTATCAAAATCTCAAAAAAGTGTAGTATAAATAAAACAACAGAATACACTATAAATAAAAACGTTATATTTCTAATAGGAATTACAGAGTAGTGTGTCGATGAGTTTAATGGTGGGCGGCGATCAATGGAGCATGTACTAAGGGCGCGGAGTGGACGGCGTGGACGAGTGGAGCGTGGAGCACAGGAGCAGCGTGGACCACCGGCGTAGCGTGGAGCACGGGGGCTGCGTGGACCACGGGAGCAGCGTGGACCACAGGAGCAGCGTGGACCACGGGAGCAGCGTGGACCACTGGAGCAGCGTGGACTACGGGGGCGTGCGCCGCAGGAGCAGGCGCGGAGTGAGTTGCAGGCGAGTTGTGGACAACTGCGTTGAAGCTGTAATTGATTTTTATGAAATATTAGATTATGTAACAATAAATATTTTTTATTAATACATATTTTTTTGATTTCTGTTCTCTTAACAATTGTAAATATTAAATACTTTTTTCTCTGTAAGTGAACTGTAAATTCTTAGTGGGAGTTTATAAAGATCTTAAACCAAATAATTTTACCTACTAGATGCCAATGGATTGTCTGCAAGGGATGAGGAGCCTTACATAATCTATTATAGATTCATCTGTTATCATACCTTTCAAACCAACGAACAAAATGTTGTTCGTTGGTTTGTAATGACAAATACTGCTGACTTAGGAAAGAAACACATATTTCTTTCCTAAGTCAGCAGTATTTGTCATTAGTAAGAGACGCATTATTTTATGAACCAACGTAATCACCATATTGAGTAAAATTATTTGTTTGATTTCGTATAAAACTAGATTAAGGCTAGCTTTCATCAAAAATTTGCCATCCGCAACTAATTAATAACGTAAGTATTGCACGTGAGTACGTAAGTTACAATTAACATGCTGTAAAGAGCTGAATTTAATCAACATTTTGCGATTGAAAGACAAACGAAAGTCCATCAAAATTGCGGCACTAGATTTGGGTACTAGTTGATTTTATCGGAGTTATTGACCGAAACAACATTTGTGTTAAGATAAAACATTGCCCTAACTACGTGTTAGTTATTAGTTTCGCTAGCTTCGGTCTTTGGTAACGTACGCACGTGTTTGCGCAATGCACATGCACGGCAAGTTCATATGAGTGATAATGGAACACTTTCGCGTTCCAATTCAAGCATCGCGTGTGCATCTTTATCGTATTTGATTATAAAATGTTTCCGTGTCGACCGGAATAATGAATCATTCCACGATACACCTCATTCTTTAAGGTAATTTGGTAAGGTAGAGGACCGATTTGTTGAATTTCTTTATTGTTCATTTCCATTGAATAGTCTTTAATATTTTCGAGTACTAAGTATGTATGGACTTATAAAAGAAATTTTTCGCGCTACAAATACCTATAGTAGTAGTGAATGGTGAATCGAAAAGTACTGGTTCTACTACCCTTATGCAGCAGGCATGTATAGTCAGGGATTGAACCTAGAACCCACGTCTTGCGAGACCGATGTGACCACTCCACCATTCGCGTAGTCAATGTTTTACCTACCTGTACTACTCCCATATCGTCAAATGACATAATGAGTAGCAAAGTGTTTGGTTCAACAGTAAATCATGTTCTCGTTGAAGACAGAATTATTGCGCTTACAAAAAATGTCTTTTCTGAGTATTTTAAATTATTCGACATATCCTTGCCTTTTTAATGTATTTTTTGTTCGGTAGCCATTCTAATCCATTCTAAAGTTCCGCTTAATTTGTTCCGGCTCATTATAGTCTCATTTTCCGAGACGGTATTGTGTATATTACAAAATTGTCCTTATTATGTTTAAATATGGTATCGTTATTTGGTTTATATTACAATAGATTAATGGTAGCGAACACGCTAGGTAATTTTAAATGGTCAATAAACTTTAAACCTTTTCATATTGTCGAAGCGCTTTGAAATCCTTATCTTACGCTATGATAAAAAACTGCGTTTGTTTTGTTTAAATTACAGCAGATTTTAAGATCATTACAGTCTATGTATATTTAATTATTTTATTTGAAATAGCTCATGAGAACGCTGTCAACCTAATAGGATGTGTTCATTGCCGAAAATGAACATTTGTAACTATCTCCACATAGAACAGGGATTCTGTATGAAGTAGATCGTAAATGCGTTTCTGTTCTTTCTATGATGATCGTAAGTCTACCAATTCGCACTTGGACAGCGCGGTGGACTACGGCCTGAAACTCTTTCAATCTGAGAGAAGACCCGTGGCCAGCAGTGGGACAATAATGGGTTGACGGATGATGATCGTAAGTCAGTCATGTACAACTCTCCACAAAAACGCGTGGACTGCTGCAAATATGTGGCGGTGGTGAATGGTTGAAAAGAACTGGTTTTACTAATGTTATGCTGTTGATTTCATATGCCATCATGCATATTACGACCCGGGTGATGGAGAGGGTATGGGGTTTGGCGTTCAAACCCCGGTTAGCTGACAAACAGCTGTCTGATTGATAAATTTAGATTTCTCGTCTGGATCTGGGTGTTTGAGTTTTCTTCTTTGGCTGTATTTAGAACACCAACGACACATGGAAAATTCCTTATGTAGAGCTATGATTGTAGAAACCATTATTATTATTATTATCAAGCTGTCAATAGGACAGAAATAGGGATGTCAGTCGTGCTGTTGTAGTTGATTAGGGTAACTTCTGACAAGAAATGCTTGTATGTCCTTCTACTTTATTGAATTACAATTTTTGACATTTGCAAAATAGTTGTCGTTCTTACCCAGTGTGATCATCAGCGGTGTATTCCACCTTCCTAACGGAGCCATCGGGTTGTACCAGGGAGTATTCACCCCTCACAACATCACCGTTGCGAGCCTCGTGCTGGGACTTGTGATCCCCGGTGTGGGGATCCTCAACAGAGTAGGAGAATTCGTAATGAGCTGGCGCCTGTGAAAATAATAAAAATATAATGTTGGTGTCCATATACAGAAGTACCAACTATTAAGTGCTTAAATTTAAAAATAAAATGTAGGCTTTGTACTCATTTTTATGATAACTTATCAATTGCTTTGAAAAATAAACTCATGATTATGAATTGATGAATTATATTTTTCAAAATATTTATATCTTGGCAGATATACAGAAAAGATCTCGTGAGTCTCTTTATAATATATGATCTTTACATATTCGTTTGTAAAAAAAAATATTAAAAATAACGAAAATTAAGAGTGATTATATGATTAAATTTACTTAGCGTTCACTTGGGGTATATTTTCAACTGACAAAATAAAACAAAATCAGGAACTTTGATTTTGAAGGCACGGAAAAACCAAATACAATGGATCTAATAACCTTTCGTGACTTGCGAAATTTATGCCTAACATTGAAAATTAGAATAATTTTATTTTACCTCCAATACTAACAGCTACTCTTTTAAACTTAGTTCGTACATAATAACCAACTATACTATGCAATTAAATACCTCAAATCAGTCTAATTAATGGTTGCAGCCCGATTATGCGAGGCGTTAAATGTAGTCTAATTTTATCCTAGCTAAGAAAGTAGTTTGTAATTTGTGAACGTGCGACCGATAAACAAGACAGTCGCAATTACTTCAACATAAATCGCGAATCGTAATCGTAGGGCTATTGAACGACGTAACGGTCCGGTCTCTTGTTACATATCTACCGTACAATGCTTTGTAAAACAATTGGTTGATCTATTTCTGTTGCCTATTTTGCACTATTGTGTTTCGGAATGGGTTTTGGAAATAGCGACGAACACGTAAGATTCCGGTTTAGCAGTAATGCGGCGAGATGCCTAAAACGGTTGAGTATTATCTCCAAGAAGTAAATCTTTATACTAAATACATGTTTGAATTGAAATAATCAAACTGATTTTATATAATAATTCTCAAATAGATTCTATTTTAATAATTTGAATCTTATAAATAATACCTTGTAATGATCTCTTAGATTGTTTGTATTATTTTTTACATAATTAAGTTAAAATCAGATTTCACGATTAAAAAATTGTCAACGGAACTTAAAAAAATGTCTTGTACACTTTAATACAAAATTAAATTGTTTTTATTATACGTAATATCTTTGTACGCAAAGAGGCGATTGCTTTGACGACTTAAGAACAAGCAAACACGTTGTTAGGTCATCTAGGGCACTATCAAATAGTATTCAAATATAACAACGTAATTTTAATGATACACATATGATAAATAGTTATTAATGCCAATCATGGCGTGATAGATAGCCGGGGTAAAGTTACAAAACGTTCTATGGGTTTGTAATGACAAGAAGCTTGCACAATAAATATTTAATTGGGTTGTATTAACTGAACACATTTTTAATCATAGTACCTATGTAGTTCGCCTTTCACTTTCTTTGTGTTAGTAAAATTGAGCTAGTAATTGTAAGCTAAGATGCCGGCTGATTAGAATCACGTATCATGCTCTCAAATGTTTGTATCTTTATATAACAAATTCGCTTACTTTATTATATATTTTTCGTTTTGTTATTCTGAGCTTCATTTGTTACAAATAAAATTATTTTTCATAGTTAATAAAAGACAAGTCTAATGGAAGCAGTGGTAGCCAAATGGTTGAAACACGGTCTCTCCATCGAGAGTCCGAGGTTCGAATCCCAGACCACTATTCTTTATTTAATTATGTGAAGAAAAATATCGTGAAGAACACATCTGAGAGTTCTTAAAAAAGTTCTCAAAGTTGGATGAAGTCTACTAATCCGCACTTGGCCAGCGTAGTGGATTATGGCCAAGTGCGGATTGGCCATAATCCACTACTAATTATTATTATACTCTCCCATTTTGAGAGTGCACGTCAGTGGGACAATAATGAGTTGACGACGATGATGGTTGACTTTTCGTAATGAATAAAGATGGTTTGGTGTTAGGTTCAGGTTTATGTGTTATACAGGTTGACATGTAAGTTAAAGGTGATTATTTTGGTTTTTGTGGTTCCAGCGCATCCTTGATTGGCTTAAGATAAATTCTCTACTCAATACAGAGTCGATTACAGATATCCATGTGCGGCACTGATCGCTTACCATTAGAGACTGCATCCTCATTTGCGACTTCATTCTTATCTTTAAAGATCTCTCTAATCTTCGCGTTCAAAGATATTAAGCGTATTATAATACTTAAGCAGTATCCTTACGTAGTTGAATAGGCAAGAATTTAATGCTTAAGATGCAGGTGTAAATAAGTCCTAACTGTTACATAACTCATTGTCGGTAAGTTAATAGAGTTCTAGATAACATCGTTAAACAGGAAGCTATAGAAATGACACCGCGCAGTTACTCGTCAGTGTGGGTACTGTTTCGAAAATTCTATTACAGTTTCGTAATTATTTATTAGAGTGCAGCTTACATTGCTCAGAAATTTTAACTATAAATTAAGTAGAGTAAGTAATGTTAAGTAAAGCATTAACCTACATTTATATTTATACGTACCTAATACATATTTTTTTTCGTTCGTGTGTAAGAGTAATAAATGGAAAATGTTATGTTATAATACGATCAGCAATAACGAGTGAGTAAGAAGTATAAATATTTTAAATAATATTGCTTATTTGTTTGTTTTTATACTAGCGCCCTTGTTTGTGATTGCACTACGTAAAATACTATGAACTAACGTATTATTTTTTCCACAATCTTGAATTGATATTTTATCACAATCGACCAAACTATTCCATTCTCAATCTAATTTTTCAGTTAATTTGTTTAATTGGAAAAATTAACCGAAACTAGACAGCTGACATATCAACATATTTTTTTTATCGTGTTTATTGCTTTCATTTCTCGTGTTCGCGGCCATGATAAAAGATAAGACTAAACAGAAACATTAGACGTATATCATGAATGTTTTATACTTTTAAACCAATAGGTAACAGATTAAAGGTTTAATTATACAGGAGAAATGTCCTATTTTGGCTTATACTACGCGATCGTAGTTACTTCTTTAGTTAGTTAGGATGAAATGTGTATGAAACTTACATGCTCTTCCGCGTTCTCAGCACGACCGATGGCGATGGGGGCAGCATGAGCGACAACTGGGGCGTGGATCGCAGGTACTAGGGACGCTGAGTGCAGAATCGGAGCTGAGTGGACTAAGGGACCGGAGTGGATGATGGGCGTTGCGTGCTGGACGATGGGCGAGTGCTGGAGTAAGGGAGAATATTGAGTGGCGCCGAGGGTAGGCTGGTCGTGGCGAACGATGCTTTGGGATGAGACGGCGTGGCCATGGTTCTCTTCGGGTACAACAGCCGCGTGGCAAGCCACCAGGAAGCTGACTACTGCAATCTGTAAAAATATTATAAATTTTAAGTTTTTGATGCCTCGTTGTGTGATTTAATTTTAAAATTTATTGTTTTTGTTTTATTTATTGATTCGATATCTTACTTTGAAGTACATGTTGATGCTGTACTGAATCGTTGGCTCGATTGATAAAGGGTCCAGTTGGGTGGTACTTTTTATAGTTGGGAAGAGGTGGATGCATGTTACCGGACACCAAACCGGCCGAACATATGACACCGACACACGATCACCTTTACATGTTACTTCACGACGGTTTTCAGGTATCATCAAGGTTGTTTTAAAGGGTTTTTAACGCTTTCCTGGTACTGTACTATAAGGTAAAATACCTTAAAATGCTGACAATAGCAATATGGTATTTTCTAACTTTGTAAGGCGATAAGTGTCTCATACATGTATAAACATTTTGTATTTTATCATTACAAAGACCATTAAATACAGACCTTTTATAAAACTTAATTCAGACGATATCGTTATTTAAATTTCAATCTAGCCACAAATCAAACCCCAGATACATTGAATAGCAGAACAGTAAAATTACGGTTGTGACCATAGTAAAATTTTAATCTAAGCTATTCTGACTATATTAAAACTTTAATCTAAGTAGTCGTTTTACACTTATAAATAACATTTCTCTTACTTAAATATTAATATGCATTACAGTTTCCTAGCAATAGTAGTTAAAATTATAATATAAAGGCGTGTCCAAATAAATCATTCAAGCTTTTTTTGAGTTGTGTATTTGAGTTTGATTGGGGATAATTTTAAATTATGATGGTTTTCTTACATGTTCAAGAATTTATTATATTAGAAAAATTGATAGTAAAAAAGAAGAGAGTTAATAAAGAATTTGATAGTGTTGGCATTATATCACCAAACAAAATAGTAAAAACATATGATATTCCGTGTCTAGGTACCATATGATTTCATATATCGTAACGGATTGTATCATATTATAATCGTATCGCTGTATAAAGTATATTGTAAACAAACAACTTGTTTGTATTCTTTGTAAACATCATACATGCTTGATGTGGTCGCGGCCGTAGAAACGATCCGGCAAGAAAGTAGCTCTCTGGGTTGCACCGACTGCTCTAGTAAACTGTTACGCAATAAATCAGCGGGTGGCACACTGAGCACTAAATATATAAATAACATTAGAAATTGAATTAAGTTAACCCTTTCTATATTCGTGTATAGTTATGCGTTAATATGAATCCAAGCTATGTTTCATATAGTGGCTGTTATTATATAAACGAGCTACTGCATAAATTTATCGTTTAAATATTTTCATGTCAGGGTATCAAACTCGCAATGATCAGCATGTTTAACATTTTATCATGCTCTACGTATTATAAATTTCAAAGTATTGTACATAAATTAAATATTTTGTCTATATATTAATATTCTATATATTAATTATTTCGTAGGTATAATGTATGCGAATTGATTCGTACATACTTATAGATACGGACGCTTTTACACTAAAAACATACCAGCACTACATTCGTGAAGAGAACCGAACCTTACAGTGCACAACCTGTAAAACATTTTGTAACATTACAGTAATGAGACAGAATGAGAGATTGCTACATTACGAGTCAATTGTCATTAGTCGGTGAGGCAATATTATAACATAATGTTCACAATCAAATTGTCGATCGATACATTTTACGCAAATGTTTTAGTAAGGAATAATGCGCGTTTAAATTGTAAATATTTTATAAATTGACTATCCTTCCGATAATTAATAAAAAAAACATAGTAAAGCTTTTTTTTAATGCTACTTACTCTCTTTTCTGTACGATAAAAAAACTGAATAAAATATTAAGTGTTAAGAATTAAGTGTACACTTTGTATGTATAATAATCAGTTAGTATTAAAATAAATTGTTATACTCGTATTGATTTGCAATAATAACTAAGAGCATGAACTGTAATGTATTTTATATAGGTATATTTTTTATTTACTTTAGATAAAAATAATAGTTTTATGGAAATTCTATAGTACAGTATATGATCAACTTTACCGCATTAAAAATAGTAAAATGTATATGATTATATAAGTAACTCTATAGTTCTAAATAACAATAATTTATAGTGTATATTAAAATCACTCGGTGTATACTCAGCCCGCTTCCAATGCAGGCCTTAACGACCGTTCTGCATATTTCCTTCAGCTGGCCGGCGATGTGAATGTGCGTTAATTCTGCCTTTCTGTGAAGGTCGTCGTTATTGGCACATCGTTTTAATGAAACCCCTTGGTGACGTTAATTTTTTACCGATTGTTATCTTCGCATCGTACATCATGTCATGTTGAACGGTCGGCCGAAACCTTAAATTCTTGCGGCCCCATATACGTCGGACGAGTTGATTCATGTAGGTTTTCGGTTGCCAATATTGCTTTATGCTCGGGCACCATCTGTGCGCCGCGTGAGAAGGGATGCGTTATGACTACTCAGCCTCGAGTTTTGTCGAAATCTAACCTGATTCTTGATTATTAATTACTCGGAAAACTGATTTATTGCTTTAGGAGATGCGAGTGAAAACATGATTTTTACGGCTCATTTAATGCTGTGAAGTACGCGAGGGCTAATTTATTGTATGTTTTATTGCTATAACTTTTTTTTATGAAAGCCTTATCTTATCTTAAAAATGTTATAGAATAAAAATATGATATAAATTACCTTTTATATTTCATTTTAGTTAAGACTAAATAATTTTCAATATAAGAAGTCTTAAGGGTAAAATTGACTAAAATTATGGCAAAACTATGCTGACTAATTAGAATTTTCAATTGTCATGTTCCGGTAGGGGGAGGTAACATCGCATCAATATTTATAGTGTGAAGCAAGTTAGTGTTCTAGTGGAAGGGTGTGGTTGAACATCTTTGCTTCTGGGAGTATCAACGCATTTGTGATTGACGTCAGATATTACACTTGTTCTCAATAAAGTTGTTTACAGATGTCCAAGCGCTAGGAACTACTTACCATCAGATGGATACATGCTCATTTTCTATTTAAATGTGAATGTGATAAATCGTGAACTGATGAGACTACCAACTTAAATTAAAGTCTCATGATCTTCATAATAACAATAGCTATCATGTACGGACTTATAACAGTAAGTCACACAATTTTACATATACGAACAAATTCCAATGTCATTGCTAACGAATAAATCTGTTTGATAGCGTTTTGTCACGGCGATTGCCTCGTTTGATTGGCAAAGCATTATGTATTATGTGTTACATTTGACTGAAGTGTGAGATAACAATGAATGACGTTTCTCGGTCATGAGCTTTTCCTAAAATCTTATAGGTTTTATTTTTAATTGTGTACATACATACAAATTATGTTACATATAAGTTTACCGATATGATTCTAATGAAATGTACTCGCTACTGTTTGAAAACTTCGCCTATATCACCTTCTGTCTATGATATGGTCGACAGTTCCTTTGTTAGAAAAGAAAAAAAAAGGCTTGCGATCGTGCAAATAACAGCATGGGATTAGTAATTAAATGTATTTTATTAATATGATTTAATCCTAAAATTAATGTATTTTCATATTCCACTTTTATGTTTACTTGGTTATACCCGTGATCCACCCGCTTCGAGCGCGTTTATCACGGTAATGTGTATCCTATGTGTTTGAAGGTGGTGGAGCTATTTGTGGTTTGACTCCTGAAGCACCACCGTCAAACCTATTTCTGCCTAATAACAGCAGTATTATGTGCTGCTGTATTCTGGTCTGAAGGTTGTGGGGACACATAGAAGAAAAAAAAAATTGTAATTGACAATTTGTAAGAGCCACCGGAGGCCTATGCAAAATAAAGATATTTCATTTCATTTCATTTCAGTTTCCGAGGCATTCCATTTTAGTTCTCAGGGGTACCAACGCATCTATGGCTAACCTTAGGTGAGACTTTGATCTTACCTTGGGGTTATTACAGATGCCCATGAGCGGCAGTAGCCACTTACCATCAGGTGGGCTGCATGCTCGTTTGCTACTTTCATACTACCATACTATA
>DWLI01003920.1:0-11336 GCA_018249915.1 Cecropterus dorantes dorantes
TTCTTTAATCGTTATAGTACATGATAATTTCAATATTTGAACTAAAATTCAGTAGCCATACAGCCGCCTTATAAATTAACCAAAAGCATAAATCTCAAAAGTATAGACATACCTAGAAACAATAAGAACTTATATCTGATATAAGTAGGTAATTCAAAAAAATTACGATGAAATTGTATATATTAAAAGATATATAAAATAGTGTTCTCGTATAATCTTAAATGTTGTCTTCAATGTGTGTTTTAGTAAAGATATAATACTCTTACATATTATTCTGTGTTAAATTTATTATTTATTAAATAAAATAATTTATCGATATTCACTTCGCACATCACTAAATATCCTTATGCATTAACCGTTCTAATAAAGTTCTCGCTACGATAATAGACTTAACGCTTTGTTCAATCATTCATTATCTCTGGCACAGACCGACCACTTTAATTAGACCCCTTATAACTCGTTAAAACACCCCTCCCGTGTTTAAGGCTCTATTGCTCACGGGCGGGGAGGAGGTCTTATTTTATTTGGTAGGGAGCTTCAGGGTGGCCATATATCAGTCTAAACTTTGAATTCAGCGAATGAATTAGGTCTAATTCAACCCACTGTCAGTTTTAATGAATGTGTGAATTATTGCTTCAAAGTTTTTCCTAATTTTCTGAATTCTAATACCGTATACAGGTATTTAGAATTTGAAAGTAATTAAGTTATACTGGTATCTTGTTAAACCCAAAGTTATCTCTTAACATTTTCGTAATAAATTCAGTTTTAAGCATGAAATCTAATTAAGTTTTACTGAGTTTAGTTCTGAATTTATTTAATATTTTTTTGTAATATGAAGTACCACATGTATGTATAACAACTGGTTGGTGAGAAAAACTGACCAACAAAACATATTCTAAGTAATATATCAATTTCATCTCTATTATTTCTTATATCATCTCTATTATATTCTTGACGACCCGCGTGGCGGAGCGGTCACCATATCGGTCTGACGCGCTGTGGGTTCCGGGTTCGATTCTCGGCCAGACAGACATCTCAATGATGAGTTTAGATTTCTGTTCTGGGTCTGGATGTTTGTGTATTCGTCTTTGTGTGTCCATGGCACCCGCGACACAGGAGAAAATCCTAGTGCGGGGGCTATGAGTGTAGAAAGTGTGTGTGTGCGTGTGTGTCTTAAGTCTGCTTCATCTGCTGGACGTAAGCATTTCCCAAATGCTACGTTATTTAGTCCTGCGCTATTTCCATCCAACCATTTCTATCTTAATTCTTAAGGTTCAACGAGCCGGTCGACATCGTACACTACACCTGCTGGTTCGTGTTAACCTTCCACTATTAACCATCAGCCAATTTAGTGTGTACATATCACAATTTCAAAATTATATCTTGATAACAACCCAAGCCAAAATAAACTGATAATTCTTTGGTATTTGCTAAATAATCCACTTAACATTGCCGCACAAAATAGTAAAATCGAAACAATTTCATGTTGTAACATCATTAAACCTTTTAAGAGTCAGGGTGGCAGATTTCTCAGCAGAATAGTAATGATTACAATAAAGTTAAACACCACTATCCGTTAGTCCACCGACAAAGGCTTTACTTTTGATTACGATAACGAATTCGCCCTTAATTGAGTCTCTTTAACAGAACATTCGCGCTATCTGTACCGCCTTAAAGCAATTCGCTTGAACAGTAATGTTCAAAGCTAATTGAATATCAACCTTAAGTTTAAAGCAAACAGTACGTTTTATTTAGGTTGTATATTGTATGCAAATGAACGCTAAAGGTACGCAGCACGAATTGCTATCTTAATTAGCGAGATACAGAATATGTATATGCTCCTTGTATGAACATTACTCACGTAAATAATCTTCAGATAAAAGTAGTGGGCTTGTATGAATAAATCGGTTGAAATAATGCGCTAGTACGAAGCGAGCGAGATAGCACTCAACACATAAGGTTAGCGATTTATTTTTCAGAGCTAAAGACGATTTATCGATTTATTTAGAAATGTAATTTTGTTAGTAGTTGCTGCTCATACAAAAGACTTCAACGAGTTTAATATTCTTCTTATGTGTTTTTTCACTGATAGTATGTTATATAATTATGTGCATTAATCAAGTTTAACTGTTGTGAGGTCTTCATTTCATCTTGTCTTCATAAACGTATATAGAAAGGTGGAAACTAATTTCATAAATGTAGCTACTTTTAATAACCTTCTTCCAATATTTATACACAAAATTTAAACATTAACAGAAGGGATTTGCCAGTTTTCTAAGTATCACAAATAAATAAGCGACTCGAAAAAACTTTAAACATTTTCAAGGAAAAGTTTCTTCGAGAGATTTCTTTAAGACAACCTTTCATTTTCACTTCATTCAATTCCAGCGAAGTTGAGGAGACTTCTACTTTAGTTCATTAATATTTTAAGCAAGAGTCGCTTATGCTAAAGTGTGTTCACCCCTTTTAAGTAAAGGCCACTAAGAGTTAAGTCGAGACATAAGGCACTTGTAGATATAAAATTGTACTAGAAGAGGTCAGTGCGTACCTCTCATTTCGAGCGTATTTGCATTATTCAATATTGACGCATGTAATTTGTATAATATATTCAAAACCTAAAAATACCTGTTCTATATTTATAACATATTTTCAATAAGCGTGATATGAAGCATAAAATAAATTCTAGATTCGCATAAAATTAAACTTACCATATGCATTTGGGAAATAAAAACTACTATTTCACTTTATATTATGCAAAAAACAACTAAAACAAGGTTTTTCAATTTAAAAAGCATTATTTTGTGTATAAGGATAATGAAAATGTGTATCTAATCAAAGATACAATCATATTGATAAGGATTTTGTATTATTAATTCATAATTATTTTAAGACAAATTCATTATAATGAGTTTGCAAAGGCTATAACTTATTTTGTAGCGATATTCATAGTTTTTTTTTATTGAAAATAAAATGACATGGCAATAAAAATGTGTCTGAGATTTAATTTATTTTTTATGACCACAATTAACTTTTTTGAATCACAGATAACATTTTTACAAGTTCTATTAATTTATCATAATTAATTCATCGACTTTGCTTTTATAAGGAAGTTTTTTTTAAGTATGTAGTATCTATTATTTTTATTTCAAGTTTAAAATAAGTTTACAACGAATTGACTTTTGAATATTTAATTTAAATAAATTTACTTGAGATTAGCATTGTCAGCTAATGTTAATTTAAATAAACCCTTTCCAGTAACTTTAATAACATGTTGGAGTATGATTTAAAATTATTATAGAGACCTCGACTGGTTGTGCAACTGATCCAAGTTTGGGTTGCAATTTGGAGTTTTGCGGTAGTCTCGGCTATTATGGAATTAAACTATATCCAAGGCTATGTGAACTGCGGTTAATTTGAGTCCTACGAGTTTTAGTTTTTGAGTTAGATATTAATGTTGTATTACTATCATTATACTTTAAATGATACGAAAATGTTTGAGTAGAAGGCAGACGTCGTGGTTTCTATGAAAAAAAAAATACTTGTATGTTAATTGTACGCTAACACTAAAGTTACGTAACGCGTATACCAAAATATATAAAGTATTAAGTATTTTAAGTACCACTACTTACTTTGTTGTACTAGAGTTTTAGGACTTACAAAGTTTAAGACGGTCTTTAGCTTTTTTTAAGTAGCAAATAAGGATGAAATCCACGTAATGACGATTAGTATCTGCGACTAATGGGCGAATTATCAATCAAAATTCGAATTAAAATCCCCTTAAAGCTTAAACTAGAATGCCTAAGGTAAATGCCTAACTTGAAACCTAAGTGTGTAAGTGACCACAACGGAATGTGAGAAAAATATGAAGGTCATAGATACGATGTTTAACATGCTCTGAAACATTACTAATTACAGTACAACTCAATGTAAATTATTAAAGGAAAATTTTAAACAACTTCTCAAAGGAAGGAATCTATTTGTCTTGTATATCTTTCTTTTTTATTTATCTGAAGGCCAATTAAGTAAACTACAACCGAAGTGTCGCATTTCACAAAAAAATAAAAAACCGGCAGTGTGAATCAGATCGAATGAAAAACGTTTGTTGTTGTATGGAACCTCCCCATAAATATTTATTATATTTTAATTTAATTATTTATTTTTAAAGTGAACATGTAACTGAATATTTTGGTAATATTTCAACCGTCTACCTTTTGTTGCTTTGAATATCGAGAAAAAAATCACGTCTGTTAAATGGAAACCCCTTGTACGAGTACATATATTTATTTTATTGAGAAATACATCATCTGTAAAAATATCAACTATCTAGCTATTCCGATTCATGAGATACAGCCTGGTGACAAACAGACGAACAGCGGAGTCTTATTAATAGGGCGGGACCCTAAAAAGTTTGATTACGGAACCCTAAAAATATAAAGCCAACCATTTTGCAATTGTAATGTCTTTGTAGTCATGTCGCCTTATTTAAAACCATGTAAATGATTAAATCATGCTCCACCTAAATGGTTTACACTATTTTTGGTCAACAAGCGATTTGCAAGCTAATTAAATTCGCATTCGAATGTTAACTACGGTCTGTACGCTAATGGCAAATGAATTATTGAAACAGCCGACTATCCAGACCACACGTAAATAATTCAGGCTTCATTATAACCTGTGGGCGGTACACAGATTCAAAATGAATTATTTGATGTTTGATGACAGATGTTGATGTGCGGATTGGCTTTGGAACCGAATTAGCGTTATTGTTTTCAATGATATTTGTTATTCTGCCTTTAATTATGCAATGTTTGTATTAATATGTTGCTATAACTGAAAATGTATTGAAACAATTTGTATGTTAAAAATAAAGATTTTTAGAGATATTTAAATGGTGTAATAAATACTGTATAAATACAGAATATTTTATTCAATAGTTTATATTTTTGCAAATTTAGTTATTAATACTACTTAAATATTTAATTATTTATAGTAAAAACTCAAAGTAAAACTAAATCTTGTGATGTTATATATGCTAAATCTTGTCTCAGACGCTAATGCTCCTAATGAGTACATTTAAAGCAACAAATACAATTTGAAATTAGTTTCTCACAATTTGTTATCTGTTACAGACGTCAAACAGCTGAAGAGCGGGAAGCTGAGCGCCAAGCAGCAAATCGTTTAATGCTGTCCCTTCAAGCAGAAGCGCTAAGCAAGGGGTACATGCCAGAACCACCGCCGAACGCTGCACAACTCTCAGCGCTACATTATCAGAGTCAAGCGAATGCGACAGCACCACCAACGAACACAGCTTTAAGCGCTTTACAAAACTTGCAGCCGTGGGCTGGGAATCAAAATGGCTTTCTCAACGCGCCAAATGCTACCGCACCGCCGCCGCATCCTCCGCCCGTCGCCTCGCCCATATGTTGAAATTTGAATTTCGAATTGGGTTTCTACAAATGACAGATGGATTACAAATCGAATTAGATTGTACTTAACAGTTGGCAATCTGTGTAAAAACGCAGTGGGTGGATGCTATCAGGTGTACATTGATCTCGATTTAATATGTGATTCTTGTACCGGGGATTTTTAAAAGCAATAAATATGCTCTAATTCCAATACAATCCAATCAATACATTATGTTATTATTAACGGTAATATAGAAATTAAGTTTTTTTAGATGTTCAATAATTACGTTATCTGTATAGATTTAGGTAAATACAGCATATAGATGTACTGCTATGTATTTAATATAGTCATAATTGTAATATTTATAAATATTTCCGTATTTTAGGAAAATTGCTAAAGTTATTTCAAATAATCTGGATAATTTAGACTAGGCATTGATTTTACAAGTTCCAATTATGTTTATAAATGTAGACACATTATCATATAAAGATATGTAAGGAAATACGTATGTATTTTTAATTATATTTAATTATCACCGATCATGTGATTTTTTCGTACTTGCCTATCATTGAAGCATCCTAATTAATTAATAGATTATATAGTTTAGTTGAGTGTAAATAAAATCAAACAGTATTATAATATAAGAATAGTTTTAAGTTTGCTTGTAAAATATTTCATAGAAATAAATCTATGTGATTTGTATGATAGTTCCACAAATTGTATGGCTTTGGTATATAATACAATAAAAATATGGATAAGAATTAAATTAAAATGAATGTAGCGCTCTAGCACAAATGCAATATGGATATCAGTTACCATATTGCGTTACCATAAGTTTTAACGTAATTCAGACAAGTAGTCGTTTGAATATCACTTCTACATGTTATGGATATAACCATCAATAATAAACAGCATTTTTTTACACCAATAACAGCATACGTTAGAAATAATCATGTTTAAAAAGACGTCAAAGTTTGATGCAAGTGCAATATGGATATGATTAATCATATTGCATCGATGACTCGGTATAACTTAGCAATAACAATATACAAATACGCTTTGACAGTTGTTACAAAATATCAAATAAGCGTAGTCAGTTTCGAATGTATTAAAATAAACGTTATTTAAAGTACTTGTACATAGCTCTGTCGAAATTTAGTTATAAATTTATCATTAAATTTCTGTATATACGATAATATTTAAGACAAATAGTATACTTCCTTAAGTAGTTTAATCTAAGTATTAAGCGTATGAAAATGTAATAGCAACGCTTAGAGCTTTTTCTGTGAATATTTTCAATATACAATTAATGTTGGAGAGTCAAATAATTTGCAAATAAAGTATTGTATACCATAAAAGGATTTTTACTGCACGTCGAACGCGTAGCGTTTGGCTGTGCTCTATTCTCACTTTGTTACTGACATATTTTAGTTAAATTGCTTTTATCGTATATAGATTGCACTTTTTGCACAGGGTAATATGAGCTCACATATAAAAGGAACACTTTTATTATAGCATTAGGCACTTCTCAAAAATATTAAATGAAATATAATTTAAAAATAAGACAGGTTAAGAATATTTTTCCGTGGACTTCGTATGTACGTGTCATAAAATACCCGAAAAACTGCAATAATTGAGTCAATTTTTTTTTTCATTCGCTTCAGAATTTTTGAGATTGAATGCCAATTTAAAATCACGGCGTAATATAACGTTATTTAGTTATCATTAATAGAAAATAAAAATCAATTCAACTATAGTCAGAAAAAATTGATATCAATGTCAAATATGTCATTGGGTTCGTATCAATTGACAATAAATTGACAAATAATTTAAGATTTATAGAATTGTAAATCCATGAATGTTATTCTGTTATTATATCTATTTATTAAAAATATTATTACACTATAGTTCGATAATTATTATTTATATTTAAGCAATGGTAAAATATTTTATTACGTTTGAGTTCAAATAAAAACATTTTCTACGATAACATGTGGTGCCATCTTTTATCAAATATTTTACTACTATTGATATGGAAGTTAATAACATAAAGCTAGATGGAGCCACATAAAAATATTTTAATGACAGAATTTCTTTTATTACTTATCCTCCTGATATAATCTCAAGAATATATTTTAGGGTGCTAGAGTGATAAGTTTAGGTCAACCAAATAGGCATATTACGTTGACTGTAGAACTGACTGAGCCACACATACTATTTTTTTATTTACCGAACGTTATAAGTCGTCCTCTTTTGGACTATTATAAAGTAGTATTAGTATATAGTTTTATTTGAAACAAATAGTAACGACTAATATATGTATTTTTATTTATTGTTAATACTAGTACATCATAGGTTTTTATGAAAATGAAACAGCAAGCAATAATACACTCAGTTTTTTTCCAAATGTGTCAAAAGGGGGGTAATAGTTTTGAAACGTTTTTTGTATATTTATGTTCATTCGTTTGACATATTCTTAAGCCGAAAGAACTTTATAGATTATGCCAAATGAGATGTTGATGAATTCGTCTTATCGGACATATTACACTTAAACGAATTTAAACAATTCAAGTACCAGACCAAAGCCTGTAGAACTGGATTTCATTTTCGAACCTTTTTAAATCGAATATTTTTTAAAGGCTTTCATATCAGTTATGAAAGCCTTTAAAAATCTTCTTTCATTACTAAAACCTAGTCACTTAGTTGAATTAAATGTTCGAGATTATACGTAGAAATCCTCATATCACATTTAACCAGTGAGTTTGACCAGATCTATGGCCGTTAAACTTCCGAAATATAAAATGTAGGTAATCAGTTCCATGACGTTATGACGAAAATTCCCTAATAATAGTGTTCCATCTTAGTCCTCAAGAGCAGCAACGTGTGTTATTGTTTTCAAGAAACACAATTATTTTATAGGAAAATTATATTTATTACAAATGTTCATGGATTATTACGCATATGCATGCAAAGTGTACAAAACGAGACAAAATTATCATAAAATAGGTATTTTTTAACGTTAATTTGAAACAACTCGGGTTGTTTTAAAAAAGACCTAGAGAACCAACCCTTTAAACCAGATGGAGCAGCGTTTAACTCTTCTGTTATATGTCAGTGATAGTAATGGCGGTGCCTTCGGAGTCGAACTTTGAAAAGTTCTATCACGTACAAAAAAAGTACTGCGTATTCATTTTCCTACCTTTATTATAAATTAAATACATGAATCCAATTTTATTGGCTTTGACGCTGTACGAATACACATGAAATTAATAACTGCATACTAAACTAAAGAAAGGCACACAAATTGAGTAAACACTTGTCCACTTTGCTCTCCGGTGCTCGTATAGGCTCGAAGGTATGTGAAACAAAAAGAAAATTAAACATACGTATATTAATATAGATGTATTTTGCATTGCACCCACGCACAAGACAATAAACGAATGTGGGTGGCTAGCGAGGCAACTAATTGAAGTACTTTGCTTTTAGTGTTACTATTATCTTTATTTTTATTATTATCTTTACATATAAAACCATAATTTTAAACACTTGTTACAACATTTATTATCACTTTAACGGAGAAGAAAAAAATACAAGATTTTGGAAAGGCTTTAATATCTAACATATTATTCCGAATCTGTACTAATATTATAAAGCAGTAGAGTTTGTTCAGTTGAACGGGCTAATCTCAGAAAGTACTGGTTCGCATTTAATATATTTTTTTGTAATTAATAGTTCATTTATTGAGAAATAAGCTAAAGACTATATAACATCACGCTATGTTTGTTTGTTTTTTTTTTTATTTTGTAGCGGATGAAACCGCGCTGCACACCAAGTGATTTATGAAAAGAAAAAGTCTAACACTAAAATCTAGTCTGTGAAGGTATACTAAATATTTTATTACTATTTATTATATTTAAAAATGTACATTATGTTAGCCTAACATTTGATATCTAATAGAGGAACATTTATTCATAAATACATATATTGTATAAGGAAGAATAAAAAACAACTTCTGTTTATAAAATCAAATAATATATTTGATCGAAATATACTATAAATTATGTCGTAAAGTAAAAACTCGTGGTGCTACATTAATAACAAGTAACACATGAAATAGAAGCAAAAAGTCGAATTTTCTCAGAAGATGTAGAATATTTTTTGTGAGACAAATCTAGAAGATAATAACGTAGACGTTAACAAAAACAGTAAATTGTTCAAAAACAAATGAATCGAGCTCCAAACGGAAGACAATTGTCCAAAACTATTCTAAACGTAATCGATTTGAGGTAAAATCGTATTTCCGTCCCAAAACGCTCCATTTAACGACAATTTGGTATTGTAATATAGTTTTAATATCCCAATGCGGTTGTAATAACGAGTATTATAAACGAACGTGACTTCTGTGTTATCATTAGTAGTTTTGTTTAAAAAACATGAGTCGTTTTTTGGAAACCCTTATTCCCCTTCACTAGGCACGACCGTTGCTGCCACAGTTATCGTTTTTAAGCATACATTGCTGATTTCACTTTGATGATAGTTAAGCTTTGTTTTTAAGTATAGAAATGGATAGCGAACATTAAGCATTAAAGGTTGAATAGGGATTGTGGTCCAAATAAGTAAAAAAATGTCGCTACGTAATCGAAGATTGACAAAAAATGGTTGGCGCCGTTTTAAGATATCCATTCATATATATAATAAAAATAAAAGTTTCGGGTGTCTATACATATCATTTGTTGCAAAAAATATATACATTTTGTTATGAAAATTTTTGGAAACCAATTATTAATAATAGAGAATTCCATATTTTTTTAGATTTTTTTGTTTGTCTATTCGAACGTGTTTTTGCATCGGAATATATTTATAGTCCGTATCCAGAAGTAAAATTGTATTTTTATTCATTAAAATCTATTTACGAAACTAAAACTACTAAAATCTATAAGTGTTCTTATGGCACGTCTAGTCGTTATATAGGTGTTTAAGAAAATGTTTAAATATTGTAACTTTTTATTGACAGAAATGTAACATTGAGATATATTACATTTCTGTCAATAAAAAGTTACAATGCTATAAATGAATGAGTTTGAATCAAATTTAGTACTTTTGGTTTTTACATTAGATAACATTTTTAACACACAGACAAACATTTTGAAGATTATAGAGATATCTTGTATATCTATCTATATCTTTCTATACTATATCTATCTATAATAATATTATAAAGAGGAAAGATTTCATTGTTTGTTTGTTTATATTGAATAGGCTCCGAAACTACTTGACCGATTTCAAAAATTATTTTACCATTAGAATCCTACATTATCCCTGATGAATAAAGGCTATATTTAATACGAGAAAAAATAGGAATCTGCGTGAAAACTATTTAAAGATGGCGACTATTTTTATGTATGTATGGTTTAGCTAGTTATATTATATACTGATTCTGAGTCCCCAAAGTAATATTGTGTTTTTAAAAATATGTAAGAAGTACAGACATGAAACTTTTATTATGTGTATGTATAGTAAGCGATCCTGCTTACCTAACGTTTAGTCAAAACCAGTACGTATGCCAATTTTTTAAGAAAAAAAATAAAAATGTCACCTAAATTCGATCACAAATACGTTTTTACCCTTATGCTGCTTTCAGGAGTTCCGCTTATAAATAATTCAAGTTTACCCCTTTCAAACCACAACTCAGTGGAAGCAAAACTTATGCATGAAGTATATATATTCGATGCATACCTATAGTCACGTAATAAATTAAGTATATTATTATTAAAAAACCCGATTGCCTATTGAACTGAAACGAGAAAAATAAGTGCTACAATTATGAAATATATTTAAATAATCTAATATATAAAATTCTCGTGTCACAGTTTTCGTTGCCATACTCCTCAGAAACGGCTTGACCGATTTTGATGAAATTTTTTGTGCTT